>JAEIIF010024581.1:0-17225 GCA_018874455.1 Drosophila trapezifrons | reverse complement strand
GCGAGCAAGACGACTATACGCACTTTCAATTTATTTACATTAATGTATTAATCTCTCATTAAAAGTGCATATAGTCGTCTTGCTCGCACTAACGTAAAATGCTATGGTTGCTGATGAAATCTCGAATTAATGAAGTTTTTAATCCTGTATCATAACACCATAAAGAGTATTCTTTTTAGTTTTTAAGAAGAAAGTAGCTCTATTCTTTCAGCATTCAGATTATTTCAGTTTATTTTTGGGAAGAAAGGCCTTACATATATTTATTTACAATTTTTAGTACTAGTACTATTTACTATTTAACTTTTTAAATTAAACAAAATTGAAAAGAGATTGCCCTTACTTTATATGTACAAATGGTGGCAATTTGCTTTCTTATTAATATAATTCTGTAGATAATTCCCTTCAAATGCTGACATGCAATCACAGAACTAGTCTTCATTCTCTTCCTTTATGAGCTTACCCACTCCCTCCATAAACTCCATCGGCTCCGGTTCCTCCTCTTCCTGCGAGTCTTCTTGCTTAAAAAAATCATATCTAGATGGACTCTCTCGCTTCACTTTAGTATTATCCTGATCCCTGGCATCAGCGGGGGGTCTCTGGGCAAAGGCTGCACTAAACTGCGGCTTCTGTCGCACGATCCTGTCATTAACATGGCCACTGACCGCACTATGACGGATCAACTGCTGGCGTCGCATATAGCCCGCTCCGCAAACGGAGCAGACGTACGCCTTGCAAACACTGTGAACGAACAGATGAACATCCCGGTTCTCCTGGCGCCCGAAGAGCTTCTTGCAAATGGGACAGCTGAAGGGCTTGATAGAGCTGTGAGAGGCCAGATGTTTCCTGTAGTTCACCGGATGACTGAAGGTGGCCTGACAGATGCTACAGATCAAGTCGCGCTCCTTTCTGTGGACCGTCTTTACGTGCTGATCCCGTTCACGTCGCTGCTGAAAGCGCCTCTCACATCCCGGCTCCGGACAGGTGTGCTGATACTCCTTGATATGGGTGTCCCTCACATGGCGATCCCTATTGCCGCGCTGAACAAAACGGGCCGGGCACTCTGGACACTCGAAATTCCTTTGATCCTTGTGCGAATTAATGTGATCCACGAGGGCGTTATGCCTTTGAAACACCTTGCCGCACGTCTCGCAGGTTAATTCCGAAGCCGGTTTCCTCTGTCGTCTTCGATTCTCCGGTTGGTGTATATGACGTCGATGGGCGGTCAGTTCCATTCTGCTGGTGAATCTTTCGGAGCAGCTGCGGCAGTTAAAGGTTTGGAGTCCTAAGGGGAAGATTAAGAGAAACACATTTAGTGAAAAGAAGATAATATCTATGATTTAATCTTACTATTTTAATTATTATATTACTCACCTATTGGGTACGCTAGATTCCCCAGATTTCGCTCCTCGAACTCCTGCTCCTCCCGCTCCAGGGCCAACTCCTCATCGTACATCTCCCGCGACACATGACAGATCAAGTGGTGGCCGCCGTCATCCTCATCCTCCTCCTCCTCCTCCTCAGTTCCATCCCCATCCTCATCCTCGTCTTCGTCTTCGTTGGCATCCTCGACGACGAAGAGGGTCTTGAACCTGCTCACATCGTACGTCATGGTTGTTGTTGGCTCCAAGGGATGCATTTGAATAATTTAAGCAGCTGTGAGAGAATTAATTAACTTTGCTTTTGTTTGTCGCAGTGTGACCGTAGTTCTGGTCGTTTAAAATACCAAAAATCCCTTGCGGTTGGCTAAACTGAGGTACTAACGCCTAGCTGCGGAACATGGGCAGCATTGCCTAACGGTATTGTTATCGAAAGTTATCGATATAAGGTGGGAATTTTAATTAAATATTTTATTTGTTTTTTTTTTTAACTAAAAATTATCAAAAAAAATTATACAAAAAATCTACTGATAGTAAAATTTGTTTAAAAATTTGAATGAGAATTTAAATAAAACAATAATTAATGAATAAAATTGTATTACCTTAAACAAAAATAGGGATTAAATATGAAAAAATATTCCATTACAGGTAAAAAAAAAATGGAAATAAATAAACAGATTTTAAATACTTTAGAAAAATGACTTTAATCCTAATCTTTTTTTTTTTTTTTTATGTTAGAAAATAAAACGCACTTGCTTGTATTTTAATCAATTGTTATGCAATTTATTCATACGCTATGTAAATATAATTTGTTCACAACTGTTATATAATTATTTTTTCATTTTCTGTTTTGATTACGTAACATTTAATTTATATAACATTTTTCGGCTGAAACTTTGCTAAAAATCGAACCCGTCGCGGGCAAGGTTTCGAGCACGTGGAACGAACGTACAGAACGAACGCCGCGCGGGAAGAAAGTCTTCAGAGCCAAAACGGAAAATGCCCCATAAAACTTACGGGCTACACACAACTTGCATTCTTTAAAATAAAAAATTCTTTATATATATATACTATATAGACTATATATTTGTTAATATCATTTTTAATTAGATGGCTTTGCGTCAGTTTTAAAGTAAGAAAAAGTGCGCTCTTGTTTCCGGTTTCTTTTCAAATGGCTAAAACGTGGAAACACTTACTGTCTTCTTTGTTATTCGTTTTTATATGTATTTCATACGTTTCGTGTTTAATTGCGTTTGATTTTAATATTATTATTATTATTTATATTTATAATTTAATAATTTTTTTTTCTTTCGTTTTTCGTGTTGCTTTAGAATTTAAATGCTATAAGTAAATACCTGCCTGCGCCTGCCTCCTGCAATTATTTGGTATTCTCATCTCTCGTAATTCTTCGCTCGGTTTCCGTGGCTTTTAAAATCTATTTTGGCCTTATCGCTTAGACTCAACTACTGGCTACACTACGCTACAAACGTTCTGAAACATTTCGCTTTTTTAATATCGAATTTCGAATTAAAAAAAAAAAAACATTTAAAATTAATTTGCAAACAACGCACGCACACACACACACATCACACACAGAGACACCACAGGCATACTTATAGTGTAAAGAATTATGCAGATCGTATATATGTCTATATACAGGACAGGAGACGGACCTGCAGCAGTTGCTATCCTTGATTTCTTAGAGTGTATGCTAATAACGCCATCTCCGACTAACGTTCATCCTCGAGTGTTATGTTAACTTTTGCTAATAGAGAGAGAGAGTTCCTCTTGAGCGAAGATCCTGTGCAAGCTACAGTGGAAACAATGGGTGGTGGTGGGCTCTTTTTTTGATTTTTTTCTTTGATTTTTGTTGGGATCTTTGGAATGTTATCAGAGCGAGATACATTGATAGATACAGTAAGAGAGAGAGCGAGATAGATAGAGCGAAAGAGACTCGGGTCGTTGCGTGTGTGCGTGTATGTGTGTGTGTGTTGTTTGTTGTGTGTGTTTCAAAAATGTTTTGAATTATGTTTTTCGTTATTCCTCATTTTATTTGCATCTGCACAGCAGAGAGAATAATGTACATATGTATGTTTGTGTTTCCTTTGTATTTAACCCTTATTTTTCATTTCAATTCGCTAAGTGTGCCCACAGTTGCGGTCAAAATAATAGTGTTGCCTTGGAAATTGTCAGAGAAATGAATGTTAAATCCTAATTAAAGCTGTACAATGAAAACTAAGCAAATTCTTTAGCACAAAAAACTATCAAATTCAAATACAGGAAGTTCTCTTGTCAGAGTTTAAAATAAATCGAAGTTTTCTATACAAACATCGATTGTAAATTAATAAAGATTGATATTTTTCCAAAGAGTTGGAAGGACCAAAAGTTTTAAATGAAAACATCGATTAAACTTTGATATTTTTCCAGAGAGTTGGAAGGACCAAAAGTTTTAAATGAAAACATCGATTTGTATGTCGATTAACGTTGATATTCAGCCAGAGAGTTGCAAAAGTTACGTTTTTCAGTAGAAATATCGATTTAAAATCGATAAACATGGATATATGTTTCCTTAGCTTGAAATAATCAGTTTTCGATGCAAATATAAATTCTTAAATTGATAAACATTGATATTTTTTAGAGAGTTGAAATATAATCGATGTTTTCGAATCAAACATCGACTTTAAATCGTTAAATATTTATCTTTTTTCGATTCAAAATTGATAAACATGGATATATGTTTCCTGAGCTTCAAATAATCAGAGTTTTGCAAATATCAATTCTTAAATCGATAAACATTGATATTTCTTAGAGAATTAAAAATATAAACTATGTTTTCGAATCAAACATCGACTTTAAATCGATAAATATTGCTATTTTTCAGCTCTACTATCTCTGGCACCTTTTTCATGAAGCAAATTAAGTAAACCAATTCCAAAATAAAATAAACCAATTCGCTATTTGTACAATCGATTGAAAATAAATTAAATTCAGTTCAATTTACACTTTATTTCATAGTTTTTGTTTTTTTTTTTTTTATCGAAAATCTAATGGCACTACAATTATTTTGCCCACAAGTGCTCGCATGTTGTGAGTGTTGTGTGTATGTTTTTGATTTTGTTTTTATTCGTGTATAATTATGTTAGTTTCTATCAAATGTTTGTGAGTTTTTTATATATTACTTTGTGTGTGTGTGTGTGTTTTCTGATGGCCTGTCTGTATGTGTGTGGTAATTGTTTCGGGTAATTGCAATTCGTTTAATATATAATATATATATATATATATTCGCATGTATATATAGTTGTATATAAAAGAGCATTCTTTCGTTTAATTTAACGCCTATTCTCGTCTTGGTTTTTCCATATTTTGTTTTTGTTTTTCTCCCTTTAAATGCAGTTATTGACCTGAACATTGTTTGTTGTTGTTGTTGTCGATTAATTAATTAATTAATATTCCTTAATGCTTGCTCTATAATAAGTATGTACTTGTATGTATTTAATGTTTTAATGTTTATGTATATATGTATGTTTTGCTTGCTTTATCCTTTACGTTCTTTAGCTGAATTTTCTTTTCTTGCTTTAAAATAGTTGAACAACTTTTGTATGGTTTCCATTTCTCATTCCTTCCCTTCGATTTTTGTTTCTATTTAATTTTTGTTTTCTCTATATGTATTGCTTGAGTTAAGAACTTTTCCATTTCGTGTCTTTCTCCTTTTAAAATGTAAAACTTTCTTTAATTTTAATTTATGTTTTGTTTTGTGAAATGTTTTCTGTTTGACTTTTTCTCTTCTTCCTCCTTCTTCGTCGTTTGTTTTTTGGTGTTTTTCTTCTCTTTTTTTTCGTTTGTTTGTTTGTTGGTTTGTTGCCTTGTGCTTTGTTTGTTTGTTTGTTGCTGTTGGTTAGTTCCATAGTTAGTTTGTTTTTGTTTTTTTTGTTTTTTAGATTTCTGACGTCACAAAAATTTTACGTACGTGTCGCTGTGGTTGTTGTTGTTGTTGTTGGTTCTCGCAACGGATTCTCAAAACAATCAAAAATAATTTATTCGCTTAGGCAGAAATACCCAAAAACAAAAAAAAAGGTAGATAATAAATAAAATTTAAAAAACACACACACTCCTTTTGAACATTTAAAAAAAAAAATTTGTATGGCCAAAAAAGCGTAGAGACGATCAAAGGGAAAGCCCCCTCGTAAATATATTGCAATTAACTCTATTTAAAAAAATAAAATAATAAATTAAAAACAATAAAATTCAAGGGCTTTCCCCATGATCGTAGTCCCAGGAAAAATGTTTAAGGTAAGTCACCTTCGCTGCAGGGAAATTTCTTTCTTTCTTCAAAGAAAGATAATGATTTCTTTCTTGAAACCAGAAATTATTTTCTTTAAATGAGAAAATAATTTACTAAATCCAAGAAATTAGATTTCTTGAAAATAAATCCATTGGGGATTTTTCTTGAATAAAGAAAATATATATATATTTCCTGGGTTTAACTGCTTGCTTTTTGGACCATAATTGGATGATATTTTGTGGGACTTTGGGAGGCTGGGAGGCTGGGAGACTGGGAGACTGGGGTTTTGCTTACAATCTGTCGTAAATAAATAGGCTTGGCGCTTACAAACTAAATCTCACTTAACTTAGGATTTAAAAATATACACGTATGAATATATATATATAGTGGTCACAAAAAAGTATTCGTTATGGGTTTTTTTTTCTTTTATAAACGTAGGGTATTATGTATACTATATCTACTATATATATATAACAATAGGCAACAACACAGAGCAGAGAACTGATGTAGGTTTTGATGTATGTATGTATATATGGGGCTGTGCACGACTTTAGCAGTGGCAGTGGTCAACATAATGATACAAAAGGATATAGAATATATATCTGTAATGTATTTTAAAATATCAAAAAAACACTTGTGATAAGAAAAAGTGATTGTAAAACGCTTGGTAAATATTGCAACTTTGAATTTGTTAATATTTCCTAAAGGAAACTAAAGAAAAGTAACCTGAATTAATAGTTGGGAATCATAACAGCTCAGGTACCGTTATTTTGACCACTGTCGCTCTCTGGCCTTAACAGCACCTTCTTTTTTTTTTTAGCATTTAAGCAGCATTTGCAGTTTGAATCAATCAGGAGAGGTCGGCTTTTCTTTACAAATATTATATATATAATATGTATATATATACGCGTATGTGTGTTTGTTTCCTTGTTTGTTTGTGTGCGTGTTCGTTCGCAGGTGTGTGACAGAGACAGAGACAGGGAGTGGGGGGGACAGAGATAGAGAGACAGAGAGATAGAGAGTACACGCGACTTAAGCTAAACATATAAAAAACAGGCAGGGGGCGTCTTCCAATGCTCCTCCTCGATGGTTCCGGTTCCGGTTGTGGTTATGCTTTCTCCTTGGGGTGGATCTACCTCCTCTATATATATATATATATATTTATATATATTAACCGCTATAGAATCCGCCACGTTCGCTTCCATTTCCCCTCAACGCGTCCGCCGCCTGGAGCTGCCGTTCCTGCTGCTGTCCTGGCGCGGATTCGACAATTCTTATGACGTCTCTAAAAATCATACCTTGAAGGTCTTCTCGCGGCGATCCCGCTGTTGCTGTTGCTGCTGTTGCTGCTGCAGCTGTTGCTGCTGCTGTTGCTGCTGCAGCTGGTCACGCTGCTCCCGCGAATGATGTTCCCGCTGGTGCTGGTGGCTGCTCCTGTGGCCCGTACCATTCGCCGGCTGCAGCATGGAGCTCATGGAACCGGCGCTGCAGAGCGCCGTGGAGTTGATCTCATCGCAGGCATAGCTGGCAATGCGATGATCGCTACGGGATCGCTCCCGGTCATGGCTGCGATGATGATCCTGGTTGGCAGCTCCATTTCCTCCATTCCGTTTGCTCGGCGCCGCCTGCTGCTGGGACCGGCGGTTGCCCAGGCGCTTCAGCTCATAGTCCCTGGCATCGGCCACATCGAAGGTGGCCGCTCGCTGTTGGCTCTGTGGCTTGCTATGCTTTGATCCGGCTCCGGAGCCTCCAGCTGTGGCTGCTGCTCCTGCTGCTGCTGTAGCAGCAGATCCTGCAACGACGACGGCAGCAGCAGCTTGCATCTCAAAGGCCTGCGGATAGTACTCATCGTACTCGTGCTCCTCGCACAGATTGGCATTGCAGGTGGCCTGCTGCTGCTGTTGCTGGTGCTGCTCCCTCTCCCGCTGCTGCTGCTCCCTTTCACGCTCCCGCTGGCGATGCTTTTTGGGTGGCAGGGGTATGGGCGCCGCCTGTGTCTGCGACTGCGTCTGGGTCTGGTTTTGTGTTGTCTGTGTGGCCGCCGCCGCGTGCAGCGATGTGGATGAGGCGCCGCGACGCACCACATCCACACCGCCGCCGCAGCAGGCGCATTCCTACAATTCCGTCACCGAATATAGATCGCTGTGGTTGCTAATCCCAGTACCAGCAGCCGTGGCTGTGGCAGCACCACGTTCTCCGCGCTTTAGGGATCTGTAGAAGAGAGCCTGCTGCTGTTGCTGCTGTTGCTGCTGCTGCTCCAACAGCAACTGATGCTGCTGCTGCTGTTGCTTCGAGGAGAAGTTGTTGTTGTGCTGCCGCTGGTAGAAGGCCTGCTGCTGCTGCTGCGCCTGCTGCTGTTGCTGCTGCTGCTGGTGGTAGCTGCTGTCGTAGGAGTGCTGCTTCTTCATGCTGCTGGTTATGAGCTGGCTGGGATACTGCTGCTGCTGTTGCTGCTGCTCAATGTAGCTGCGGGCATTGTCCAGGGTCTCTGCTCGCCGCGGCCGCTCTCTCTCGCGTTCTCGCTCACGCTCCCTCTCCCGATCCTGCTGCTGCCTCAAGCTGACGGACTTTGGCGGCAGCGTCTGCATGTGGTTGGCATTGCTGCTATCCCCCACGCCGCCGCCGCCACTGCCTCGATTGCTATTTTTGTGCCTATTCTTGGGCGGCAGCGTGGGCGGCTGCTGCTGCTGCTGCTGCGATGAGGGAACCGCTACGGTCTGCAGCTTCTGCGTTTGAGGTCGCTGCAGAGAACGATACTGACCCAGGCTGGCGGCGCACAGCGGCTGAGCGGAGATCTTGGAGTTCTGGTTCGTGGGAATCTCGGGCAGCGGCTGATTCACAATGGAGGCGGGATTCAGGGAACGCTGCTGCACTCGCGGGGCAGCTGTGGGCAACACATCGCTGCTCTCGATGCTGTACACAGCCGACGGCGGCAATATGTGCGTGGTTGGTGGATGCAACTCCCTCTGCTGCTGCTGCTCCCTTTCCCTTTCTCGTTCCCTTTCCCTTTGCTGCTGCAGGGCCAAAAGCTGCTGCTGTTGTTGCTGCTGCAGGGCCAGCAATTGCTGCTGCTGCTGCTGCTCCTTGGCATAGGAGCTGCCCACGCCCGTGGTGCCGGGTATTTCGGTAAATGTATTCACTATCTTTGGTTTTGGTGGCGGCGGTGGCGCCGGCTGGGGCGGAGCAGGTGGCACCATCTGTTGCTGTTGCTGTTGGAGTTGCAGCTGCTGCTGCTGCTGGAGTTGCTGTTGCAGCTGTTGCTGCTGCTGAAGCTGCTGTTGCTGTTGCTGTAGCTGCTGTTGTTGCAACTGTTGTTGCTGCTGCTGCTGCTGCTGCTGAATGAGGAACTCCTGGGGAATGCAGTCCGGCTGCTGGCAGTAATCCTTCGAAACAGTGGCTATCGATGGGGTCTTGGCGCTTCTCAAGTTGGGTGAATGGACTGCGGGGGCGACCAGAGATGACGATTGTGCGGCATTGACAGCGGACACACCCTTCAAGGAGCCACCATAGCGACCAACATGCCGCAGCGTGGCGCACTTGTTGGCCGTGGCCGAGGAAGCCGAAATAATATTCAGATTATTATTCTGACCCCTTACCGCCTTTGGGCCAATGCTTATGTACTTGGGATCGAAGCGATTGAAGCTGTTGTTGGTCACATCCCGGGGATCGCGATCGTCCACGAAATCGCCACCGTCCAGGCCATTGCCCGTGGAGCGGCATATGCCCGCATTGGAAGTCTGGGCCGAGAGCACCGACCGGATGGAGCTGCCCGTGGAGCGGGGCAGCGTGGCCGATGCAAAGATGTTCTTCAGGGTGCTGCTGCTCTGACTCTGGTTCTGATTGATGAGGCTGCTATTAAGATGCAGCTGCTGCTGTTGCTGTTGCTGCTGCTGCTGTTGTTGCTGTTGTTGCTGCTGTTGCTGCTGCTGCTGGAGGTGCAACTGCTGCTGCTGCTGCTGCTGTGCTGTGTTGCTGCTACTGCCTGCATGGGAGCTGCAGGCAAGCGAATCTCAGTAGAAGTCGTTCGACTCGAGCGTCTTACACTGCTTGCTGAGCGTCGCATACTTTCCATTGTTCGGTCCCGGCAAATAGGAAGCCGACTGCTGATGATGCGACGGCAGACGGCCCAGGGTATGGTGGCCGGACCTGCAAAAAAGCAACGAAAAAGGGTATTAGTTGGGGTTTAACTGGGGGTTTTATGGGGTTAAGTTAGCGCCTCTCTCTACGGGTTGAATCAAACTACATAAGCCCTTGTCTCTAGGAACTTTCACAAGCTAAACGTTGGAGAATTATATTTAAATTTATATATTTTCTTTGTTATCTTTTACTTTTTGGTTACAAAATAGTTTTTAAAATGTTTAATCTTTCTGTAGAACCTAAAAACTAACTAGGAATAAAGCTTGCCACATCAGAAACATCTTCTGAGAGCTGAAAACCTTCTTTCTATATAGAACCTGACTATATTTAGCCAATAACTTGTGTATATTGCTTTTTAAAAACGATTTAGAGTTAGTTACTTTGTGAGAAAGACTTTCGGAAACCTCTAAATAAATATATAGGCTCTAAACTATAGAAGAACATTAAGTAAACATCCCTAACTAAGCTTGATAATGATATTCCTCGCTTTTAATCGCACTAACAAACAAATCCTAGTATAATTTAGTTTATTTAATTAGTTAAGCATAGTTTCTCTTCGTCTTCAGCTGCATGGGGTTGTTAGTAAGGTGCGTAAGGTTGTGTGGTATTAGTTTTAGTTCAAGTTTTTTGGCCCAGAGATCTGTAAGTTTTGGTAGAGGGTCAGGGTCAGGGTCGGGGTCTGTAAGCTGGCTGTCTCTGTGTGTGTAAAGTGTTCATTTGTGGTGCGTGTGTGTGTGTGTGTCTCTTCGTGTCTTCTCATGCAGGTGGAAGGAGCAACGACAAACGACAAAAATATGGTTTAAACAAATCAAAAGTTCAACTAAAACAAGAACAACAACGATAAACAAAGAGAAGCCTCAACTAGAAAAGGGAAACATAATAATTATAGACGAGGAGCCCGCTACTCTTGAAAAATATCTAATCTCAGATTATAAATTATAAATTATAAACAATTTCTTTGCTAAAAGAAGACCAGTAAATAATAAGAGGCTTTGACTATTTGTTGTGCTAGTTTAAGTACTTTATTATTAAGCCTAAAAACTTATTTATTCAACAATTCACCAATTCACCAAGAAGTTAGCAGACAAAATTGGAATGGTTTGGGTCTTGTTTTGGTCACACAGATAAAGAGCTGATAATTATATCAATATAAATCTTTATAGAAGGCATAGAACCTACAAATTACCATTATTGTCATGTTTATTCAACAATTCACCAATTCACCAACAAGTAAGCAGACAAAATTGGAATAATCTGGGTATTGTTATCATTATAAATCCTTTGAAAAGGCACAAAATCTAAATTCAACAATTCACCAACAAATAAGTAGGCAAAATTGGAATAATCTGGGTATTGTTATCATTATAAATCCTTTGAAAAGGCACAAGATCTAAATTCAACAATTTACCAATTCACCAACAAGTAAGCAGACAAAATTGGAATATTCTGGGTATTGTTATCATTATAAATCCTTTGGAGAAGCCCAAGATCTAAATTCAACAATTCACCAACAGGTTTGCAGACAAAATTGGAATAATCTGGGTATTGTTATCATTATAAATCCTTTGAAGAGGCCCAAGATCTAAATTCAACAATTCACCAATTCACCAACAAGTAAGCAGACAAAATTGGAATAATCAGGGGTATTGTTATAATTATAAATCCTTTGGAAAGGCACAAGATCTAAATTAAACAATTCACCAATTAACCAACAAGTTAGCAGACCAAATTGGAATAATCTGTGTATTGTTATCATTATAAATCCTTTGGAAAGCCGCAAGATATAAATTCAACAATTCACCAACAAGTTAGCAGACAAAATTGGAATAATCTGGGTATTGTTATCATCCTTTGGAGAGGTCCATGATCTTAATAAATTCTTAAAGACCTTACATATTTTCCAAAAAGGAAATGGAACTGAAAATCGGACAAAGTATTCACCAAATCTCAATCGCAAATCAAAGAGCAGCGGGCTCGAACGTATAAAAAAAAAGGTAAAAACGTATCAGAGGGGCATAAAAGGATACGGGATGGGGGGACTAAGAGGGATATGTCGGGGAGGTAAGGGTTGGGGAAATACAAATCAAATGAAATCAAAGTTCATGCCTTGTGCCATGCACCAAATCGTAGCCGGGCGGCGGCGATGGCGATCGCTGGCCACCCACCGCCGCCCCTGCCGCGGAGTTAGTTCTATATTGCTGTGTGTTGTTGCTGTTGTTGTAGTTGTTGTAGTTGTGGTGGTTGCTGTACAGGTGTTGTTGTTGTTGTTGTTGTTGTTGTGGTGGTGGTACTGGCAGGTGACTGTGGTAACCGATGCCGTGCAGTTGTTGGTTGAGGTGGTTGTAAGTGGCGGTGGATGAGGTGGTGTGGCTTGATTGAGATGAAGGTGATGCCACCAACCCTTGTCTCAGCCCGGCCGTTCCATTGCGATATGCTCCCACGCCGTTATGATGTCCATTGGCGCCTCCACCGCCGCCGCTGCCGCCGCCTCCGCCCCCGCCAGAACCTGGCAGTGTGCCTGATCCACCACCGACACCGCCGGCTGCCTGTTGATGATGCAACAGCGTTCGATTGATTGTCCCCGTGCTCATGGGTGCGGTGGGCGAAATGCTGGCACTGGGTGCATTCGAGGCGGGAAACAGCGGCGCCGTCTCCGATTTATCCGCATCCAAGGGGGGTCTAGAGGAGAGGAAAGAAAGGGTATAGGATTTAATATCGTTTGAGAACAAGAAAAGTTCTCGCAGATGCTTTATTCAGCGTCATAATCCTTACCTCTTGCTCAGATAGATCCAGGCATGCGAATCGGCATACACCAGGATCGTGAGCAGGAAGGAGGTGAGCAGGCCGGCCACCATCATCAGGCTGAGTCCCAGCAGACCGCCGCCGCACAGACCACGCAGGGCTTCCTCGTAATGCCGATCGATGGCCCGGCGGTCCAAAGTGGCCGACAGAGTCGTCAGGTTGCGGAGCGTCTGCTGCAAATCGTTATCCATGGCCGTCAAAGTGCGCTGAATGTCGATGTGCGGATAAGTGTCCTGGCTCAAGCTGCAAGCAGAGATATTCCGAAAATCCAATTAAATATAGAACCGAACGAGAGTTTTTTCGTATAAATAAAGTCTTTAAATAAGCTCTTTAAATAAACTCTTTAAAAAACTCTTTAAAATCCAATCTTTCTGCTCAGCTATTTCCCTTCATTTCTATTTTTGCCAAGTATTCTCGCACTCACCGGCTCATTTGCTCCACACTTTCCCTGGCCCGATCCACCAGATCCCGGGACTCGTTCAGACGTAGAATAAATCGATTGCGCGGAGTACCGCAGTTGAGGAAATCCACATAGGGACTCCGCTGTAACATAGAGTTTAATGTTAGTACAATCTTTGACCCGAGCGGAGGGGGATCCAGAACTCACCATGCCCACTTGGCGGCACATGTAGTCGTGCGGTCGCATACAAAAGTCACCGGCAGCAACGCTGGATGCCAGATAAATCCCAGCCAACAGCCAGCAGATGATGATGCAAAACAGACCCGAAACACTGAAGAAGATCAAAGTGCAGCGCGATCTTCTGGCCACTCCAATCACCAGGACCGTGCACAGCAGCAAGAGCATGGTGAGGAAGGCCAGGGTGGCGGGCCATCGAATGGATTCATAGAATTCACCAAGCTGTAAGGAGGATATGGGTTAGTTCGGGGGAATCGGGTTCTCGAGGAGATCTGAGTGTAAGGCTCACCTTCAGCAGTCCCATCAGTGCGGTGTCGGTCTCGGTGCCCTTGGCCTTTATGAAATAGTGCACCATGCTATCGAGCGAGGCCACCGCCCGCGAGGTGTTCTCCGTGACCAGGCGCGACGTCTCAATGAGCAGCATGACCACTGTCTGGTTATATTGCGGCTTCTCCACCTGCTGGTCCACATGGTGCCCGTTCATCCGCGTCTCCAAATCGTGCTTGATGCTCTCCGTCTGGAAAATATGAATAGAAGAGCACACAGAGGGGGAAGCAGCGGTTAGAACAGGTAATAGCCTCAACACGCAGAGAAAAATAATGCGAAAAATAATTAAATGCTTGCAAAATCCGGAAAAAAAGACGTTGTTGTCATTAAAATATATATTATATTTTTATGTATATATTTTTTTTTAATATATTTTCTTGTTACTATTTACTCGTTACTCGATACTCCGTACTCGTTACTCGTCAGTCCTTACTAGTTACTAGTTATTAGTTAGAAGTTTAGCTTTTAATTATTACTTTATAGTTACTAGTTACTTGTTACTAGTTAATAGTTAATAGTTACTAGAAACTAGTTACTAGATACTATTTACTAGATACTAGTTACTAGTTACTAGAGAATAGAAACTAGTTACTAGAAACTAGTTAGTAGATACTTGTTTCTAGATACTAGTTTCTAGGTACTAGCTACTAGATACTAGTCACTTGATACTAGTTACTTGATACTAGTTACTTGGTACAAGTTTCTCGAAACTAGTTACTCGTTACTCGGCACTCGTCCCTCGTCTCCCATTACTACCAGCAACAAGATGTTAGTTTTAGTTTCTTGATACTAGTTTCTCGAAACAAGTTACTCGTTTCTCGGCACTCGTCCCTCGTCTCCCATTACTATCAGCAACAAGATGTTAGTTTTAGTTTCTACTTTCCACTTACTAGTTATCAGTTAAAGATATTAGTTACTGGCTACTCGTCCCTCGTTTTTTAACCTCATCACCTCTCACTAGTCACGCGTCACTCGTCACTCGTCACTAGTCACTCATCACTAGTCACTCGTCACTCGTTACTTGTCACTCGTTACCAGTTAAGATGTAAGTTAAACTCTATTTTATACCCGAAATTCTCCAATTTTTCGCTGTGCACAACATGCAACTCGAGTCGAGGGCAGGCCCCCAAAAAGGTGAAAGCAGTTCAAAAGTTAATGACCAAAAATGGGCGTGGGGCATGGGGCGTAAAGGGATTCCGACCACCGTCCACCGCCTCCCCCTTAACTCCCACCACGTCTCAGTGTGAAACAAAGGCATTGGAGGAAAAAGGAAAAGGAAAAATAGTTTCTATCGTAATACTTTTGCTTCCGCACTTGGTCTGGGGTTGGGTCAGGTTTTTTTGGATGGGGTTGCGGCTGCTCCTCGGGTTCAAGGGATGGCTCCACACACACACACAAAACACACGACGATGTGCGTCTGCCACGCCCCCTTCGTTTCGTTTCGAAGAAGTAGAAACCACCGTGGCAGCCCCTCCTTTGTGAGCGGGGATAATTAATAGCGTTTTACTCAAGAGTCGAGCAATGCCAGCCATCTGTTTGGCCCTCTTCCTTGTCGCCATCGTCGTCCTCGTCGTCGTTGTCGTCGTCGTTGTCGTCGTCGCAGTCTACCTTTGATGCTGCCTCCCTTAACCTTTTGCCTTATCGGCTCTTTGCTCCTGTCTCTGTCTCCGCCTTTCTCTCTCTCTGTCTCTCTGTGTGTCTCTGTGTGTGCTGACAAAGTTTATGAATAGCAAAAGCTTTGGCCAGGAGTCGCTCGTCCTCGTCCTCCCACGTGACTGCCACGTAACTGTCAACACACAGCAGCCAGCTTTTAGGTTGATTATAATGAACAGAAGGAGCGAAACGGACGTGGAGCGTCCAAATGGGTTGAATGGGAATATTGCACAAGTTTATGAAAGCCAAGGAACTAGGAACTAGAGGCAAGCCGAGGCAGGGCCAGGTTTTAGTTCCAGCAGCAGTGAGTGCGGTAACTAAGCCCAAGTTAAAGATTCCCCACTTCAGACTCTACCATTCCGCGTGTTCAGAAATAAAGATACATATATATCATAATTTATTAAAGACACACAAATAGATTTCCGAAGGCGGAAAGCCACATTATGAGACTGACCAAAATTTGGAAATCAAATTAGCATTTGGCAAATAATCTTTTGCTATTTCTGGCCATAACAAGTTGTGAATAAGTAAGCAAAGTAAGCAAAGTTGAAGGATTGATACATTATATGGATTTATATACGGAATTCTGAGTAAGGTTGATGATAAAGAAGGCTTGCAGCCTTGGAAAATAACCTTGGATAATGGAAAAAGGTTTTTCAACCTTAAAAAACAAAGCCTAAATCATAGAAAATACATTTCAAGACTGTTTCTTTGATTGTGGCAACTTGCCAAAAGTAAACTTTCGTTATAAACTCATCCTAACTTTGGTTTAAATAGAAGGTATAATAAGGATTTTAAATTTATATATTTTAAGCATATATATAAATTATTCCTTCACATAAAACCATAAAAATAACTCCCTCTATAAGTACTTAATCCTAAGAACTCACCTGTCGATGCAGGGTGACCACCAGACCCTCGACATTCTTTCCAGAACCAAAGGCCTGCAACAGGCCATTGTGGAAGTCATCGTTGCCATACAAGCCTGCAAATATATATAGAGAGAGCAAGATCAGGGCATTAGTTATAGATCAACGGGGCGGAGATCAAAGAGTTTATATTGAGACGTGAGAGGGAGCAGAGATCAGGGCGAGCTGGAGATCATTTTGGAGATGCGGCAGGTCAGTGATGTAATGCGACACACATTTCGTATTTTCTGATTCAATTAAGCCTCTCTCTGTACGCGGCTAATTAAATTATTATTTCATCGTTTGTGTCGTTGCCGCCGCTGCCATTACTTCCACTTCCAATTCCATGTCGGATGACGCACCGCTGGCCTCCAGTTTTGGCTCCACTTCTTGGCTTGTGACTTTACATACGTGACCAGCCAGCAGTCTGGCTAATTGCCAATTGCCGACCGAACCACC
Organism: Drosophila trapezifrons; assembly: GCA_018874455.1. Classification (NCBI taxonomy): domain Eukaryota; kingdom Metazoa; phylum Arthropoda; class Insecta; order Diptera; family Drosophilidae; genus Drosophila; species Drosophila trapezifrons. The sequence goes on along the minus strand of JAEIIF010024581.1, from coordinate 644 downwards.
GCCAACACGCGATGCAGTTTTGCCCACAGAAAGGGACTTGTACGTGCTTTGGCAACTGCCAACTGCATACTTCCACTTCGATCCGATGCAGTTCAACGCCCCGATCCACCTCCACCTCTGTGTGCTTGAAATTCTTAGAACGTTAGAACGGGACTCACCTAATCCAATGGCCGCACAGGTCATCAGCGTGATGATGACCAGCGAACAGCTCTGGCATCGCTGGGCACTGGGCTTCCTCTGGCGGCGATCACAGCAGCGAGTCAGCAAATAAAGGAGCAGGCCCAGCAGCGAGACGATGAGCAGGCCGGCGGGAATGGATGCCAGGATGCCAAGGCTCTGTAAAGGTTAAAGAGAAAGTTTGTAAAAAACAAGAGCTTAAGATAGCTTATAAATTTTAGAGAACCCAAACTGAAATCCCTATTAAGAACTGTTTATTTTAAGAACTTCTAAACCTCTCCTCCTTATTTTCAGCACTTAAATTTTTGTAAATAAAAGAAGAGAATTTAATTACTGCAGCTACTTCAAATAAACATATATTTTTCTTGTTTAGTTTATTAAAGAATTTATTTATACTTTATATATATCAAAAATTGATAACGCGAGAGTGCACCAGAAATTCTCAAGTCTGGATTCTGTACACGCTC
>JAEIIF010024570.1:0-40098 GCA_018874455.1 Drosophila trapezifrons | reverse complement strand
AGATGACTGAATCAGGAAGCTATGATTATTTCAAGAGCGACTTTTTCAACAGAATCAGGCCAGTTCATACAGTCGCAGGTTCGGATCAGCCTCGCTGGATGATGTCTGATTGAACGCATACAGAGGATAGTTACTGAAGGGCTTTCCCCTGAGATCAAGAGCGCTAACTTCGAATTTCCCCCAGGCTCCGTCGCGCGCGTTGCCTCCAGCCAGTCTTGCAAGATCAAGCACGACATCTACATCTGTCAGACCGACATAGTGCTGGGATGGCAAAGCGCCGCCAGTTGGAATGGACCAGAGTTCCTCGACATCCTCAATGCTGACATCGACACCGGCTTTCTGCCATTGTTTCTTCAGACCGCCCCATCCGCCGGGGTCTGTCAGCCAGTCCAGATTCTCCGCCGCATGAACAGTCTCGGTGGACAGAAGAAAAGTTGTTCCGACAATCAACCCACAGACACGCCAAGGGGATGGACAGGTCTTTCTGACCTTCACCATCCGACCGGCCTGACAGGGAGCGAGATCATGAAGCAGTACACCCATCGCCTGACGTTCAGAACGCAGGGCAAGGAACTTGTTCCCATCACCCGGCCCGTTCTGGACTGGGTGAGCGAGACAGGCGTGTCCACAGGGCTGCTGACGATCTGGTGTCCGCACACTTCCTGTTCCCTGACCGTGCAGGAAAATGCGGATTCAACGGTACGCGCCGATATCGCCGCTTTTTTCGAAACCCTCGTTCCTGAAGAAAAGGGGCGATACCAGCATTCCACGGAAGGTTCAGACGACATGCCCGCCCATCTGCGGACAATGCTGACGCAGTCCGGCCTCAGCATCCCGGTCATTGACGCCGAGCCGACTCTGGGCATCTGGCAGGGCCTTTACCTTTTCGAACATCGTCGTGCGCCACACAGAAGGGAAGTTGTGCTTCACCTTTTCGGAACCTGACCCGCTTTTCAGGCACCAGCCCTGGTCCCTCCGTTCGCCGGCGTCTCCGGTTCATTCGCCGAGATAACGGCGTTATCGGAAATTGAAACCAGATCCGTCGGTCTTTCACTGTTCTGCGTTTCCTGCTGGGCGATATTCGCCGTCATGGCGCGCAGACGCCCCACCTCTTCACGCACATCACTGAGAATTTCGATAAGCGCCGCGTGATCTTCCGCCGCCCGCTGATCATTGCCACGCGCAAGAATGGCGCTGCCCACCATCAGGGCCGGAAGCGCCACAAGCTGGATGGAATTGCTGACATAGAGCAGCCCTCCCTGCCAGTCCGGTTTGAAGACCGGGAGGAGGGAAAACAGCATGAACGCATAGACGCACCAGATGCTGCCGAAAATGATGGTCATCCGGATCGCCAGACGATCATTGAACCTGTCGAGCCAGCTTGGCGTAACGGGTGTGGAATCGTCACGGTGCCGGTCCTTGTAGAACCAGCTCAGAGGATGCCAGATATGGCGACTTTTCATGATCATCCTGTCCCGTCTCGTCTATAAACGCCCGCTGTCCGACGCGGAGACGTGACCTTGCGGTAAGCCTCCCGGCGGAGCAAGCCAGACTCCCTCATGTCTGGCTCCTGTTATTGCACAGGGTCGAGGTTGTACAGAACCGACATCACTGATGACCACTCTTCCCGGCCCGTTCTTCAGTCAGCGTCTTGTAGATAGCCAGATAATCCTCAGCCATGCGGCGGGCCGTAAACCGTTTTTCGAATTCACGCCGGATATTGGCAGGGTCCAGTTTTTCGACACGGGGATAGGCGGCAATCGCTTCCATCTCGCTTGTGACAATGGCGCCCGTGACACCATCCTCGATCACCTCCGGCACGGACCCGTGACGGAAGGCTATGACTGGCGTGCCGCAGGCCATGGCTTCGATCATGACCAGCCCGAAAGGCTCCGGCCAGTCGATCGGCATCAGCAGGGCGCGTGCGCCGGAAAGGAAGGTCGATTTCTGAGAATCATTGATCTCGCCGACCAGTTCGACGCCGTCACCCAGCATCGGCAGAATATCACGCTCGAAATACTCGACATCGACCTTGTCCACCTTGGCCGCGATTTTCAGCGGCATACCGACCGCGCGGGCGATGCGAATGGCTTTGTCGACGCCTTTTTCGGGACAGATGCGTCCGAGAAAAGCGAGGTAATTTCTTGGCCCGGGCTGGGGTGTCAGCAGATTTTCAGGCAGGCCGTGCAGGACGGTTCCGGCGTAACGCGCCTGCGGTAGCGGTCGTCGCTGACTGTCTGAAATGGACACAATCGGAGCCTGTGGGAAGGCATCGAAAACCGGTTGAAGCTCCATCAGATCGAGACGTCCGTGCATGGTTGTCACAAACGGCGTCTTCTGGCGGCTGAAATAGGTGAAAGGCCAATAATCCATGTGAAAATGCAGGATGTCGAAGTCGTCGGCACGCCGTGCGGCGCGCTCCATGAGCAGCATGTGCGGCGCAATCGGATCACGAATGGCCGGATCAAGTCGCAGCGCCCGCGGCCACACGGCTTCGAGTGTCGCGGATGTCATGCTGTCGCCACTGGCGAACAGGGTGACATCATGCCCCATTTTCACCAGTTCATCAGTAAGAAAGGCCACCACCCGTTCCGTTCCGCCGTAGAGTTTGGGCGGAACAGCTTCGTGGAGTGGGGCAATCTGGGCGATACGCATGCTCGGTAACTCCGCATATTTATTGTTATTCTGACGCACTCGATACCCGATCGGAGTGAACCTTTCGGACGCCCTGACTTTAACGCTTCAGGTCACACGATTTCCGTATTCCTGTGCGAGCTTTTCACACATGCCACAAACGCTTAAGGTCCCCCAAAAGTTGACAGACCAAAAGTTGACCGGACAGATAACGCATGGGCGGACCCGCGTGAGACACGACAGCGAAATCACTGTCCCTGATGCCGAACTTCCTCAATATGCTGGTCATCCCGTCCGATTTCTCATGCGCTACGCACGAAATCGCGCCTTTCCGCATGTGATGGTGTTCGGCTTTGTGGCGATCGCCGTTTCCTGCGCCGTCTTCTCCTCCTCGTCCATCCGGCATCTGGTGGACACGATGAACCAGCATAAGGCAGGCGCTTCCGTACGACCGGTCTGGACCGCCGTCATCTGGCTGGCTGGCATCATCGCAGTGGACAATCTGTCCTGGCGCGTGTCTGGCTGGTACGCAGCCAAGACATTTGTGGCTGTCACAGGCGATGTAAGGCGTGATCTCTTCCGTTATCTCACCGGCCATTCGACAGGCTACTTCTCCGACCGCATGCCCGCCGCTCTGGCGGCCCGCATTTCCACGGCAGGCAACGCCTCCTTCACACTGGAGAGCCTGCTGGCGTGGAATATCCTGCCTCCCTGCCTGAATGTTCTGCTTTCCATCGGACTGATGATCAGCGTCAGCCCCCTGATGGGCAGTGTCATCACCGCCCTCGCCTTCACTCTCGCCGCCCTGATGTTCCGCATGGCGCGGGGCGGCAAAAAGCTGCACGCATCCTATGCCGGTTCAGCCGCCAATATGGACGGTGAAATGCAGGACGTGGTCGGCAATCTGCCGCTGGTCCGCACGTTCGGCATGCTCGGGTTCGAACGGACCCGGTTGGCGGGGTTGATCGACAGGGAAATGGCGGTGCGCGGCGTTTCCCTGCGCAACATGGAAATCCTGCGGCTTGTCCACGCTGTTCTGACCGCCGTTCTCACGGCGGGCCTGCTCGTCTGGATCGTCTGGCTCTGGCAGAACGGCGCCGCGACAGTCGGCGACGTGGTCATGGTGGTCAGCCTCGGCTTCATGATCCTGCACGGTACCCGTGACCTGGCCGTCGCTCTTGTCGAAACAGTGCAGCACACGGCGCGTCTGGGCGAGACGCTTTCGACAATTCTCATTCCTCATGAAATGCACGACCGGGCCGATGCTCATGGGTTCTCCACCCCACCCAAGGGCGAAGTGTCCTTTCAGGATGTCGTGTTTCATTACCCGACCGGCCCGAACGTGCTGGAACACTTCAACCTGCATGTCACGCCCGGCACTCGCGTGGGCCTTGTCGGGCGTTCCGGCTCCGGCAAAAGCACCGTGCTCGCCCTTCTCCAGCGGCAGCGTTATGTGCAGAACGGCGCAGTCATGATCGACGGCGTGAATATTCGCGATCTGTCGGAGGAGGCGCTCAGGGGCTGCATGTCCGTCGTCCCGCAGGATGTGTCCCTGCTTCGTCGTTCCGTCACCGATAATATCCGCTACGGCAAGCCTGACGCCTCGGACGAGGATGTCCGGGCCGCAGCCGACGCTGCCGAATGTACCGATTTCATCATGGCGCTACCGGAAGGTTTTGCGACTGAAGTCGGTGATCGCGGTGTGAAGCTGTCGGGCGGCCAGCGTCAGCGCCTCGCCATCGCCCGTGCTTTCCTGCGCAACGCACCGATCCTGATTCTTGATGAAGCCACCAGCGCACTCGATAGCGAAAGCGAGCATCATATTCAGGAAGCCCTCCACCGACTGATGCAGGGGCGCACCGTTATTGCCGTCGCGCACCGCCTCTCCACGCTGAAAGACTTTGACCGCATCGTCGTGATGCAGAAAGGCAAGATCGTGGAAGATGGCTCACCTTCCGAACTTGAGCGTCGGGACGGCCCCTACCGTGAGTTTCTGGAATTGCAGGCCTTTGATATTCCGGACCTCTGATTACAGACCTGCATCAGGGTTCCATCCTTCTACGAACAACAGAAAGGAAGCGCTTCATGGCGAAGATGATTCACTCCATGATCCGGGTCAGGGACGAAAAAGCGTCACTGGCTTTCTATGAGAAAGCATTTGGTCTGCACGTGGCCGATCGGTTTGTGTTCGACAGTTTCACACTGATCTACCTGTCAAACGACGAGCAGACTTTTGAACTGGAACTGACCGTCAATCATGACCGCGAACGCCCCTATGATCGTGGCGACGGCTACGGGCATCTCGCCGTCTCGGTAGCTGACATCAAAGCCGAACATGCCCGGTTTGAGCAGGAAGGTCTGAAACCTGAACCGGTCAAGGAACTGGCGCATGAAGGCCGTGTGATCGGTCAGTTCTTCTTTGTTGCTGACCCGGATGGGTACCGGATCGAAGTGCTGCAACGCGGCATGCCGGGACGTTTTGTGTAATTAATATTTATACTGAGGATATCGGTAAACCTCGTTAACAGTACGCCTCTGCTACTTATGATTTCTGAATTTATCTGGCTGGATGCACACTTTCATCCAGCCAGATACAATAACTTTCTCCATCATATGCATTAACAGAAATGCAAACAGAATTTTTTAGAAAATCAGAAAAATCTTTATAGAAATAAGATTTTTCTGAAAATATTGAAAGGAAACTCCAGCAGACGGAAAGACATCCTATCTCGTTTGCAAGAGTTGGGACTGAGACACCATCGATAGAAATATTTTTGGAAAAAAGATTTTCCAATCTCCAGGAAATTGTATTTTATTTCATTCCTATCTAAATAAGGCTCACGAATAAATAAATGCTGATCAGAAAAATCAGAAAAAGTTTTGATTATAAATTCAGACAGCTTTTTTTTCCTGTCCTTCCACAGGAGTCATGAGGCCCCGCCCTGCCAACAAAGGTGGCTGTGCAGGAAAAACCCCACCATTGCTCAAATTCAGTATTTTTTCTCTTGGCGTATTTACAGGTACAAATGAAAAGAACTGTCCTCGTAAAAATTTGTCTTTTATGACAGGATCAACAGCATCTCCATTCAATTCAATAATAGAGAGACAATGTGAATATCCGATATTCTTTGGCAGAGGATGAAGCATTGTTTTTTATTAAAAACATCATTCATATACTAATACGACACTCTTTACAAAATAGTTATTAAAAATAAATACTTTAACTAACGCTCTATCGGAAAATACTTCAGGTAATATTAACGCCAAATGTATTCCAGAGTTTAAACACACAAAAGCAGGAGCAACATATGTTACTCCTGCTTATCAGCAACCGAAAAATTTTATTCCGCAGCAACTCTTACAGGATGCACCGGATTGGTTGACACAACCGGCAGATGCTGTGCGCCGGTCGGCAGGATCGGGTGTCCGAACTGCTCTTCCAGAACTTCCGCCATCGCGAGATACAGAGCTGAAGCTCCACAGAGCAGGCCTTCAAAACCCGCGAAATGCGTGATGGACGCGTTGCCGGTCAGTTCACCTGCTACCAGCAGCGCAAACAGAACGGTCAGCGAGCCAAAGACAAATTGCAGAACGCGATTTGCTTTCAGCGTGCCAACAAACATGAAGGCCGTGAAAATACCCCATGTCCCGAGGTAGGCAGCCATAGCGCCCGGTGTCGCCGGTGCGACGAGACCGAATTTCGGCAGGAAGATCAACAGAACCAGAGAGATCCAGAACGCCCCATATGATGTAAAGGCGGTAAGCCCGAAAGTATTGCCCTTTGGATATTCCAGCATCCCTGCACACATCTGGGCGAAACCGCCGAAAGCCAGTCCCATGGCCAGCACTGAAGAATTCAGCGGCACGAAACCAGCATTACAGACATTGAGCAGGATGGTGGTCATTCCGAAACCGGCGAGACCGAGAGGGCCAGGATTGGCTAAACGACCCATAACAGAGACTCCCGTACTACATGGAGTTGATAATGAGGCGATCCTTTGGTTGCGCCCCGGTTCAGACATGCTTGTCTGCTCTGCGCGATTTAACAATTAAAATAATAATTCAGATGCATCCTGCATATATCACGATAGAGTGTGGATCATTTGGGCTCACCATCGTTGGCCACCAGAGGCAGTAAAGGGGCAGCAGCGCCGCCTCGCCCGTAATTGGCCAGAACCTGTATGCCCAGAGCAGTCCAGCGCCCATCCTGAAAGCTGAGTAACGGTGCGCCACTGCTTCCCCGGGTGGCGGAACAGTCATGGGTGATCAGAGGTTTCCCGCCTCCGTCCAGTGTGAGACCCTCAGCCCGGCATCCCATATCGGAGCGCACAATTTCACTGAAATCCTGCTCATAGCCCCCAAGCACGACATCGGTTCCGGGTGATGGCAGGCGATCAGCCACGGCAAGCACGTCCTTCATGGTCGCAACAGGCGCTTGTAGAAACAGGGTCGCCCGGTCGAAAGCCGCCGTGCGCGATTCATTGCGAGGGTCATATTCCGGTGGCACAAGCAGGCGAACTGCCCGTGCATGAGCGGCGTACTGGCCTTTGCTGTATGCGCGCAGAAAATGGACATCGTGCGGCTGGATATATCGGCCTGTTTTTGGCAGAAACAGGCAGTGCGCCGCCGTTTCAACGACGGTCGGTGCGACCAGAAACCCTGTGCAACGACTACCAAGCTCCGTCTGAACCCTGCCAATGGCGCTCCAGGGCAAGGATGTCATGTCAACGGCCTGACGATGGTCCGTCTGGCCAATGCCGGGGCGTTGCGGAATGGCCGCATGACTGTCGCGGCACAAGACGGATATCAAGACGCTCGACGCCATAATCGTGAACAGCAGAAAATACTTTCGAAATCCTTTGAAACATAAAATTTCCGGCTGAAATTTACTCATCCTTAAAGGTTCCCCCACTAGAGTGTCCTTATTGCAAAAGAGCATTTCAACCGGAGGATCTCTTCCTCCAGAATTGCACACCACAAAGCCCGGGCATCCGGTGATAAACTGGATGTCCGGGTTATTGGCGTCGAATTTCAGTCCAGATTTTCTGGCCCAAAGCTGTCTGGCAGAAGCTCGCCCAGCGTCTTCACCAGCAGCGCCTGCCCTGCGGGATCGGTCATGTAAACCGACATATCGGGAGCACCGAACTCTCGCAGTTTCTGTCGACAGCCGCCACATGGGGTGCAGGGCCCACTTCCACCGCCACACACGACAATCTCCATAATCTTTCGGCCGCCAGCCGCCACCATCGCCGCGATGGCGGCACCTTCCGCACAGATCCCTTCAGGATAAGCAGCATTTTCAACATTGCACCCGACATGAATGGCGCCGTCGTCACAACGTAACGCCGCTCCCACTTTAAAGCTGGAATAGGGAGCGTAAGCCCGTTCCCTAACCGCGGATGCCGCCTCGATCAGCTTTACGTCGGCATGTTGACTGGCAGACGTCACAGATCAGTCCGCATAACCATGAGGATGCGCAATACGCCAGTCCAGCGCCGTCCGGACCGTTTCATTCAGATCCGTAAAGCGCGGCTTCCAGCCGGTTTCCTTCATGATGCGGGCCGGGCTGGCCACAAGCATGGGCGGATCACCAGCACGACGCGGCCCAGCTTTCCAGGGAACGGGTTTGCCGCTGACATGCTCCACGGCCTGAATCACTTCCAGATTCGAATTCCCCTTGCCGGTTCCTACGTTGAACGTGACGCTTTTCTCATCAAGCAGCGGCAGAACGGCAAGATGAGCCTGAGCCAGATCGGTGACGTGGATATAGTCACGCACACAGCTTCCATCAGTTGTCGGGTAATCCTGCCCGAACAGGGTAAGGGCGTCCCGCCGTCCCAGCGCAGCATCGATCACCAGCGGCATGAGATGTGTTTCCGGCCGGTGGTCCTCGCCTGCCCGCCCCTGCGGATCGCAACCTGCTGCGTTGAAATAGCGCAGGCATGCGCTACGCAGCCCATGAATCCTGTCGGCCCAGTAAAGCGCCTGCTCCACCACACGCTTGCTTTCGCCATAGGCCGAACCGGGGTGCACAGGAGTATCCTCGTCGATCAACTTGTCGCCTGCTGAACCAAACAGCGCCGCAGTCGAGGAAAACACGAACTTCTTCACACCGTGACGCACACAGGCGTCAATCAGACCAAAACCGAGCCCGCCATTGGCCGACATATACATCATCGGTTTCTGCATGCTTTCCCCCACCAGAGAAAGCGCTGCGAAATGAAAGACGCAGTCCCACGGACCGTCTGCCAGAACCTTGTCGAGCAGCGGCAGGTCCGCGAGATCACCCTCAATGAAGCGGGCTCCATCCGGAACAGCGGCGCGGTGTCCAGTTCTCAGACTGTCGAAAACCGTGACTTCGTGGCCTGCGTCGAGGAGAGCCAGAACCATATGACTACCAACGTAGCCAGCTCCGCCTGTCACAAGAAATCGATTTTTCATCTTCATCACTCTTTCACGACGCTACTGTCCGGACTGTCCTGTGCCGGAAAATCTTTCCTGAATGGGTCAAATCATTTCATTACTGAAAGATTCTGCTAATAACAGATCACTGAACTGCTCTGTGAGCTGCTTCTCCTGCTGCAACACATTCTGACCTCTTCCACCTTCAGTTCAAGCCTATCATAATACTTGTAAACCAATAACATCTTTAACTGTCGCTACGAAATTCACCTTTTATCAGTCTTGGGAAGCCCTGCCATCGTGTCCAGCCTGACCGCCTCACCCGAGACTTCCCTATCCCGCTGCCCCGCCGGATCATTTGGCTGGACACCTCTGATCAGCACCGCCGGACTGTTCTTCCTGATCGGCTTCGTCACGTGGCTGAACGGTCCGCTGATCTCCTTTGTAAGGGTGGCTTTTTCCCTCTCCGATATCGGCGCGTTCCTTGTGCCGCTGGCATTCTATATCGCCTATCTTCTTTTTGCCCTGCCCGCCGCCCGCATCGTCAGCCGCACTGGCCTGAAAAGCGGTCTCGCTCTGGCGCTTGCCATCATGAGCGCCGGAAGCGCCCTGTTCGGACAATGTGTCGTTCTGCGCTCCTATCCCGGCGCACTCGGCGGACTGATGATTATCGGCGCAGGCCTCACCCTGCTTCAGGTGACGGTCAATCCCTATGTCAGTCTGCTCGGGCCGCATGACCGGGCAGCCCAACGCATCGCCATCATGGGGCTGTGCAACAAATTCGCGGGCATCCTCGCTCCCATCGTTCTGGCCGCCATGGTCATGCACAATATCAGCGGTGTGGCGGAACAGGCGCAACACGCCGCCAGTTCCGCCGAACGCGAAGCCATTCTTTCGAGTTTCACCAACGCGATTTACTGGCCATATCTTGGCATGGCGGCGCTTCTCGGCGTGGCTGCCTGTGCGGTTTTTCTGTCGAACCTCCCCGATCTGGATCCGCCTGAAGCCCTCGCCCTGTCCGCACCGGGCTTTCACATTACACCGCGTCTCGGCTTCGGCATGGTGGCGACTTTTCTCTATGTCGGCATTGAAGTTCTCGCAGGCGACGCTATCGGGACCTATGGGCAGGCGTTCGGAATGCCGCTCGATCAGACGCGCTTTTTCACCGCTTTCACCCTTTTTGCGATGATGACCGGATACGCGGCAGGTCTCTGCCTTGTCCCACGTGTTCTTTCACAGGAACGATGCATGGTGTTGTCCTGCGTGGGCGGCATTCTCTTCGCCGTCGCTGCGTATCTGACAACCGGCTACCTGTCTGTTCTGTGCGTCGCTCTTCTCGGTCTTGCCAACGCCATGATCATGCCCGCCCTCTTTCCCATGGCGATACGGGATGCGGGACGCCACGTTCCTCTTGCGTCGGCTCTGCTGGTCATGATGTTTTCCGGTGGCGCCTGCACGCCGCAGATGTTCGTTCTGCTCAAGCCGTATATAGGCGTTCAGGGTGCTTTTCTGATTCTTGCGATCTCTGCCTATCTGGTGCTGCTCGGGTATGGAATGTGGTTTTCATCTCCGTCCGGAACCCGGAAATCCGCTTGAATACGGACAGCATAACGATCGGCAATACTCCCCATATCAAAAAGGACATCGTAAGCCACAACGCCGGTAAAACGGTTCGAGATGCGTCCGTCTCCCGAAAGATCGCATCCCGAACGATTTTTGTTCGTCAGCCCATGCTGACGCTGTGAACATACCCATCCGGTCGGATCAGCACCGCAGACACGCTGGCGAAAGAGGGACTGTCACCGACAATCTGTCCCATAATCTGTTTCACGCTGTTCGGACGCAGCCATTCCGGAGAGCCCGGCAGATCGTGTTTTGTCGACGACAACGTCAGATGCACCCACTCTCCCTTTTCCATAAGACGATAGAGCGTCACGGACTGGTTTTCGACAATCAGACTGACATCCGGAACCCGCTTTCCCGAAACCAGATGAACAGGCAAATTTTCCAGTACGACCCTGTCGTAGCCATAGACCACGTCGAACCCGGAAATCTCTCCCGCAATGCGACGGTTCACATCCGGAAAGGACAGGATGTCGTTCATCGTATTGCGTAACGACAGGTTCGGCGGAGAGAAATCCGTGGCCAAAGCCACCTGCGCCAGAGTGTTGTCGAAAAGCATCTTCCCAACAGGTCTGCGCTCAGCATCATAGCTGTCGAGCAGACTTTCGGGAGCCAGATTCCGGACCACCATGGCCAGTTTCCAGCCGAGGTTCATCGCATCCTGCAAACCGACATTCAGGCCCTGACCTCCCATCGGAGCATGAATATGGGCGGCATCACCCGCCAGCAGGATGCGGCCTTTCCTGTAGGTGGACGCAAGACGTGTCGCATCGGTGAAGCGGGACAGCCAGGACGCCTCGCCCATCCCATAGTCCTTGCCGGAAATCTTCGTCGCCGCAGCGGCAAGTTCAGCAACGCTCAAGGGAGTGTTCTTGTCTACCGACGGCTGTTCGGCATCAACGGCAATGACCCGATGATGTGCACCATCTCCAAGAGGCGACATCAGCAAGGCCCCCCGCGACGTGACCATGGACAGCACCCCGGCCCCTTCAGGCGGGCTCGCCAGAACCACGTCGCCCAGCATCGCGGTGATATGCCCGTCAAATCCTTCAAACCCTATCCCGGCCTGATGACGCACCAGACTGCGCGCCCCATCAGCTCCAATTAGCCACGCTGCGGAGAATGATCCGGCCGATGTGGTGACCTGCACCTCCGATCCGTCATCGACAACCTCGGTCACTTCGGTGCTGCGCAGGAGTGGCACACCGAGCGCCAGAGCGCGTTTTTCCAGAAATTCTTCCGTTTTGGTCTGACGCAGAAAAAGGGTGAAAGGAAAACGACTTTCAAACGGCGCAAATGCAATCCGTGTGTCCAGAGCGCCATATTCCATCATGGGAATTTTGCGGCCAGCAGCAAAGAAATCCCCCTCCAAGCCGCGCAATCCAAAGACTTCCATCGTGCGGCCATGAATGGCCAGCGCCCGTGACTCAGTCGTGCGGACGCTGCGGCGGTCAAGGAGAGCCACATTCACGCCCGCCAGTTTCAGTTCGCAGGCCAGCCAAAGCCCGACTGGACCTGCGCCGGAGATCAATACGTCGTATGAAGTTTCCATGGAAATGCTCTCAATCTAACACTGTTAGATTTCTGAGGCTAACAGTGTTAGATTTTGTGAGCAAGCGGGAAACGGGGAAACTGTACGCGTGAAGATAGTCAGAGCAGAAGTCATAAACTCGGCGTTGGAATTGCTGGACAGGCTGGGTATGGAAGGGCTGACGATGCGCAAGCTGGCGGACGCGCTGGATGTGCAGGTGCCGTCGCTCTACTGGCATTTCGCAAACAAGGACGCGCTGTTCGAAGCCGTCGCCGATACGCTTCTCGAACAGGTTGCCGTAACGGCCATTCCCGCCGAGAAATGGCAGACCATATTTTTCAGGATTTCATGTGAAGTGAGACAGGCCCTGCTGGCTCATCGTGACGGCGCCCGCTTTCTGGCCCGCACCTATCCGCTTTCGGAAAATGTAGCGCGGATTACCTCGCAGATGATTGCGGCTCTCAAAGACACAGGCGCGGACGACGGAACCGCCGCGTGGGGTACCTTCTCAACGCTCTATTATGTGATCGGATTTACCGGGGAAGAACAGGCGTTTTCCGAAAAACGTCCTGATCACAACCAAACTCCCGATCTCCAGTCCCTGCTGGAACGCTATCCCGCCGCCGCATCAGCGTGGCGTTACATGCTCAACAGCGATCCGGATGAAGGCTTCCACTTTGGCCTGAACATGGCCATTCGTGGACTGGAACAGAAACTCAGTTCACCGGGATAGGCTTGTCTATCAGGAATAGCTTTGGCTCTTTTCCTCCGGTTCTCGACCAAAGGAAATCTGTCTGCAGACAGTACAACAACCAAAAATATCAGAAGGATTTCAGCAGTCTGTCGAGGTAGTCCAGTTCCTCTTTCGGACGGGTCCGATCGGAATCCCTGCGCCGCAGTTCCTCCTCAATCGCCTGTGCGCGTTCACGCGACATCTTCTCAGGCAGACGGTCTCCGCCGGCGTTCGGAGTGGCGTCTCCTCCCTCGCCTGTCGCCCGACCCAGCGGATCACGATCAGAATTCTGCTCGTCACCGGACTGACCCTCACCCGGATCACCATTCTCCTCATCGCCACTGCCGGACTGCCCGTCCTTGCCCTGACTGCTGCCTCCACCAAAGGATGGCAGGAAACTCGTGCTGCCCGAGCCTCCTCCCTTGCCCTGCAGGGCCTTGCGCATCTGATTACGTCCCTGCTGCAAGGCCTTGAGCGCCGCAGTCTCGGCCTTCACTGCATCCGGGTCATTGTCAGCCGCCAGAGCATGACGGGCGTCCTTCATGGCCTTGCCCGCTTCGCCAAACGCCGGAACCTCTTTGCCTGAAAGCTCCTTGAACTCACTCCCGAGTTCTTCTGTCGCCCGCATCAGGGCATGCTGCGCAGCGCCATCCGACCTCTTCTGATCCGCTTCCGCTGCGACTGCCTGACCATTCCTGTCCGCATCTGCCGGTTGCGTTGACTGGGCGGGTTCCTGCGGAGCGGGAGCCTGCGCTTCACTCCCGGGCTGCTGAGTTGGGGCACCGCTACCATCAGGTGGCACCAGACCAAGTCTGCGCAACAGTTCCGACGTGGACATGGACCCAAGATCACTGTCCTCTGACGGCGGCTGTGAAGCGGCGCTCTCGTCCCGTCGCCGCTGATCCCGATCAAGTCGCGCCTGAGCGTGATCCAGAAGCGAACTCTGCTGCTTCACCAGATCACCGAGGCTTTCCGCCTGCTCCTTCAGCTTCTGCTGCGCCATCATCTGCTGGGCCAGTTGCGCCATATCCTGCGGCGTGGCGTTGCGCATCTTCTCGATGGAATCCTCAAGCTGTTGCAGCTTGTCCATCGCGCCATCCTCGTGACCTTCCGCCGCATCTCCCTGCAATCGCTCCATCAGTTTCTGAAAGGCGCGATCACCGGATTTCGTAAGACCGGGCAGGTCGGGAATGGCTGTTCCGTCACGCATGGCCTGCTCGGCCAGCGCCTGCATCTTGCGACCGATGGCGGCGCGCAGCGCGTCCATGCGCCGCTTCAGTTCCGCCTGATCTTCCGTCCCGTGAGCATTATCTTCCCGCATGTGCCGCAACTGCTCGGACACAGCTTCCTGAGCCGCCCTGACGTCGATGGACGCCTGAGCGGACTGCTTGCCGCCATGCAGTTGATCCTCAATGTCGAGAGCAAGATCCCACAGCCGCCCTACGGCTTCGTTGCGGGCGTCACCGTCCTCCACGTCGCGGTTATCCAGGAGCGCGACAATACTGGTCAGATTGAGGAAGGTGCCGGTGTTCTGGTCGATTGGACCCGGTGTTTCCCCGATGGCGGCCAGATCCTCGGCAGCGGCATGACGACGCTCGTCGCCCAGAGCCAGACGCCGCCTGAGGTCCAGCACGGCCTTCGCCACAGGCGATTTGAACGTCCGGGAACCGAGCCTGAATGTGGCGATCGGACTCCGGGCCACCTTTTTGCTGACACTGGTCGCAACCAATGTGGCGGAGACCTCCTCACCCGCCCATGGATCATCTGACAGATCTGGGCCGATTACGCCTTTTGCACTGACCGGATGGCCTTTCAGCGGAACAGGCACTGTCAGAACACGACTTCTGGTCAGCAGTCCCGGATGAGCCAGCCTGATTTCGACGACCAGCGAGCCAAGCCCATAGGCGTGATGCGCGTCGTAAGGAAACCGGGTCCGACGCCCGCCCTTCTCGCCACCGGGATTCTGTCCCCACGCCACCTGCGGCAGCGCATCCGGCGTGACGGTCAGTTGCCAGGAGGCCAGCGTGCGACCACGGCTGTTCACGACAAAGGAACCGGAATGGTCGAGGTCCGCCTGAATACGCCAGGAATGCTGACCCAGCGCCTGCATGGTTTCGTTGCTGAAACCACCCTCCAGATGCGGCGTGGACCGCGTGCCCGTGACTGTCGAAACCAGAACGGAGCCTTCTGGCACGGCAGGAACATGCGCAGCCCCGTCAGCCAGAAAAACCGGAGCCGACGGCGCATAGGATGGCGGCGTAATCCAGGCTTCGACATGCGGCAGCGGCACGTCAGGATCATCGATACCCGGAATGAAAGCAGCAGCCAGACGTCCGGGAGCATGACCTCCGGCCCAGACACCCGTGCCAATGACGGCCAACATCACAACGGGCAGAAAACGGTTGTGGCGCAGGCTGGAAAGTTCAGGCCAACCGGAGCGAAGTGGCCCCAGCGATTTCAGCAGCCGTTCCTGATAAGCGCTCCAGAGGAGGTCTGATCCTACCCCGGACGAGCGATCCGTCATGGAACCCAAAGGTCTGTTACGCAGGCCGGACACCTGCTCGATCCGTCGATCCACTTCCATCTGGGACGGCGGGATATACTGCTTCAGCCCACGCCGTCCGAGCCAGACGACCGCGCCAAGACTGCCAACTTCGACAACGGCATGGAGCCAGTCGGGCATGGTCTGCGGAATACGTAGAAAGCCGGCGACACAATAAAGACCGGCGACAGAAGCGGCGGGAGCGAGAAGACCAGCAACTCTTTCCACCACCAGAACAGAATGCGCTTTCCTGCGCACGTCAGCGAGATCTGCCGCCCGCTTTGTTTCGTCAGGCAAACCTGCGTTTTTGATCTGTTCCGGCGGGGCTATGCTCATGCCTCGACACGCATTCCTTCAGACATGATTTCACTCGCCCATAGGTCTTCAACCTTCTGACGCGGCCGGATCACTGACCAGCGATCTCCTTCAACCAGAACCTCGGCAGCCAGCGGGCGGGCATTGTAGGTGGAACTCATCACGGCGCCATAAGCGCCCGTATCAAGGATGGCGACCCGCGCCCCTCTCTGTAACGGCGGCAGACTGCGGCCTTGTGCGAATGTATCACCAGTCTCGCAGACCGGTCCAACGACACTGGCTTCTTCCGGAGCGAGAACGGCGTCATGCGCCGAGAGAGGCAGAATTCCATGCCAGGCTTCATACAGGGAAGGCCTCAACAGATCGTTCATGGCCGCATCCAGAATGATGAACGGCGAACCATCCGTGACCTTCTTGCGCAGGATCACGCTCGCCAGCAGCACGCCAGCGGGCGCCGCAATCCACCGTCCCGGTTCAATCGCCAGACGCACATCAAGGTCGCCCAGTTCTGAGCGGATCACCCCGGCCAGCGCCTCAGGCGAGCCTTCGCCCTCATCGCGGTAGCAGATGCCGAGGCCACCGCCGCAATCAACAACCGTCACCGGCAGGCCAGCCTGACGTGTGGTGCGCACAAGCTCCGCAATCCGGGCGTAGGCCGCCCGATAAGGCTCCATCGTCAGAATCTGACTGCCGATATGCACGGCATAACCAACGGGCCTCAGTCCGGGCAGCTCGGAAGCCAGACGATACAGCCCAAGAGCCTCATCATACGGAATACCGAACTTGTTACCCGCAACCCCCGTGGTGATCTTGGCGTGTGTCTTCGCATCGACGTCAGGATTAACACGAAGAGCCACGTCGATCTCACGTCCCATGGACGAAGCCACACCGGACAGAATCTCCAGCTCTTCAGCGCTTTCGACATTGATCTGGGCAATGCCTTCCTGAAGAGCGAGCCTCAGTTCGGCGTCGGTTTTGCCAACCCCGGAAAACACGATCCGCGACGCCGGGATGCCAGCCTTTCGGGCCTTGATCAGTTCCCCGCCGCTGACAACATCAGCGCCCATCCCTGCCTGTGACACAATACTCAGCACGGCGAGGTGGTCGTTCGATTTCACCGCAAAATGGGCCGAAACCGACAATCCCGCCGCTTTCATCGCATTCTGGAGTTTTGTGGCTCTTTTTCTGAGCGTGTCAGCACTCATGACCCAGCACGGCGTGCCAACCTCGTCAGCAATCGCCTGCAGGGGCACCCCATCCAGCATCAATCCACTTCGCACATCGAGCGACAGGTTCGAGTGCGTCGCCAGCAGTTCGCGAACAGTGGGATCGGGGGTGGTGAAAACGGTTGGGTCAGCCATAGTGTCACGTTACCGGCTCAGTCGGAACTTGCCAATCGGCTGAATTTGCAAAGGTTCCCTACGTCACAAAAATGGCAGGAGCCGGTCATGCGACATGCCCCTGCCTTAACCGACAGCATCAGCTATTGAGGATGCCGTTTTCCTTCAGAATACCCAGAGCCTGACGGATACGGTGGCCATAGGTATGGTCCGCCATCGTCCGGGCCTGCGCTTTCTTCGCCGTTTCAATACGGAGAGCGCCGTTGTCGATGTACGTATCGACCAGTTCCTCGAACTGCTTGCGGTTCGAGAAGGAAGGAATTTCCTCCTTCGTGTAATAGCGCCGGATTTCGTAGGTATCTTCGTGGAACACCTGCAACGCACCCGCCGCAGCGGCCTCATAGGTACGCGGACCCGGGGTCGATGGGGAAATCAGGAAACGCTTGTTCTCGAAGCTCAGGCTGCGGCCAAGGTTCAGGACCAGCTTGGAACGCTGATAGAACTGCACAAGCTGCTCTTTTTCCAGACGCGCATCCGAGAAGCCGATCCCAAGCTCGCCCCAGCCCGGGCCGATGATCTTGATGTTCAGATTGCGCAGGGTCGGCAGCAGACCCCGGACAATGTCCTTACGATTTGTGAAGGCCACGCCGCAGAACAGCACGTCGATGTTCCGTTCAACAGACTCATCAATCGGACGATAATGCAGCTTCGGGCAGGCCGCGAGCGGCAGATGCCAGACATTGTCCCGGGTGTAGAAGTTCGAACCCCAGCGCTCACAGGAGAAAACCGCGTCAAAGTCCTGACCGATGCGGTAATTCGCATCCTGCTCATAGGGATCTTCGGTCGCCCAGAAAACGGTCGCAGCACCGATCTTCTTGGCCTCCCGGTTCACTTCACCAAAGTAGGTGCTTTCCGGCAGATACGAACCGATACCGAACACGATCGTCGGCTTGAGAAAACGAATCGCCGCCGCCGCACCGCTGATGTTCGCCGCCGTGACGTTTTCCTCACCAAAGCATTCCGCCCAGCCCTCCATGATCGATTCACGGATCTGAGCATTGGCCTGCGATTCAAAGCGTCCGCCACTGCAGATCAGAACCCGCCCGGAATATTCGCCTGTCTTTGCCATCACGTCTCTCCAGTCCTTATCGGGGTCTTAGTTCATCTCGTTCGTAACGTCGCGTTTTCATTGGCGTGCGTCTTCCAGCACAGCCGCCACCGCAGCGTCAAACCGGTCCGGAGCACAGTCTTCCGCAAGGCGCTTCAGAGCGCCCTCACGGATGTGGCTCCAGAATGTTTCATCACGGTAAAGCCGGATAATTGCGTCAGCGAACACTCCCGCGTCGGGAGCCCCACCGGACACAATGTCCTCTCCATCCGTCCAGCCCAGTTGGGCGATCAGCAGGTCGCTGGCCACAACCGGCAGGCCGAAGGAGGCGCTCTCGTGAATCTTGTAAGGGATACCCCCTGCAAAGCGGGTCGGCGCAACGAACACCCGGCTCGTGTCATAGAACGGCTCCAGATCTTCAACTTCTCCGACAATATCCAGCCCTTCGAACTCATTCAGACATGACAGATCGACCTTGCGCGAGCGCGAGCCGACCACGGTCAGTCTGACTTCACTTCCAAGTTCCGCCCGCACCCTGGGCAGGACTTCGCGGCCAAACCAGATCAGCGAGTCAAGATTGGGAGATTCTGCATCCACAATCGCACCCACGAACAGCAGGCCCTTTCTCTCGGAAAAGCTCTTTCCGGTCGAACGCGTTTGCAGCGAATGGCCGAGTACCACCACATTCTGATGCCCGGCGCGCCGGATAAATTCAGCTTCCCTGTCAGTGACCGCCACGACCTTCTGACAGAAATAGGCGCACTCGAATTCCTCCCGTAGCGCCACGTCGAGATTTTTCGGAGTAGCCTGTTCAGTCAGTCCCAGCACTTCATCCCTGAGAAGCAGGCGAGGGCTGATGACGGCTTCCGTATCGAGAATGAACTCGGTTCCCGGCAGGTAACGGCTGTTCTTGTGCAGAACCGGCAGCAGTCTCGCCAGATTATGCGTGCGACCGATCCACACCAGATCAAAGGCCCCTGCCCGCTTTTCCAGAAATCTGTCCAGATCCTCGGCCGAGCGATCAAAGAGCACTTCGACCGTATCGGGGAAATCACCATAAACACGGCCGAGCGAGTGGTAATGTGCATCGACCGGAAACACGGTCACGGCACAGCCCTGACGCGCCATGCTGCGCACGATGTCGTTCGACCGCACATAACCGGAGCCAAGGCTCCGCAAGGGAATGCGATCTTCGATAAACAGGATGCGCAGTCCGTTTGTTGGACGCGACCGGGCAAGAATGGCGTTCCCCGAGTGCGCAGGATACTGCCCGCGGAGGAACTCGGCCTGTTTGGAGGCGAAGATACGGCGGTTCCGCTGCATCAGCGCCTGCGAACTGTTCGAGCAGGAAGAACCGAATTCAAGATGCTCGATCACGACAAACGGGTCATAGACCACGCGATATCCGTTCTGGATGATGCGCACACAGAAGTCGGACTCTTCGAAATAGGCCGGCGCATAGGCTTCATCAAAGCCGCCAAGCGTCTTTGCAAGAGCCGTCGAAACCAACAGGAACGCGCCGGAGCAGTAATCCACATCCCGGACGAAATTGGCTTCCGGACAGTTGGGATCGGCGTCACGCAGATAGCCGTAAGCGCTGCCGTCCCGCCAGATGATCGACCCGGCTTCCTGCAGACGTCCGTTCGTCCGGATGATCTTGCCGCCGACCGCGCCAATCTTCGGGTCAGACGTGAGACGATCCAGCGCGTTCTGAACGGCTCCGGGCGCCAGCTTTACATCGTTGTTCAGGTAAAGAACGGCGTCGGCCGAAACCATCCCGAGCGCCATGTTACAGGACAGCAGGAAGCTTGCATTGTGATCGAGATGCCTGATCACAGCGCCTGAAACGTAATCTTCCAGTCGCCGCGTTTCATCGCGCGAACCTGAATCGATGATGATGAGTTCCAGCGCGCCGGGGAAACAGTCACGCAGCGAAGCCAGCGCCATCAGGGTCAGCGGAAACTGGTTGTACAGCACCATGATGACACTGACTGTGGGAACGCCGCTGTAGGAAAAGTCCAGCTTCCGGCGGCCTGCTTCCACGAGAAGACCGGAGGCCTCCCGGCAGAACATCATCTTGGAATGGGCTTCATCCAGAGCCCCGTCGTCGCTCCCGACCTCATGGCGCTCCTGAGCCGCCACCCAGTGCGCGAAAGGATCGCGGAAAATGCCGCTCCCGACATCGGCTCGCACCATCGGCCTGGCCGCATAATCCACGAGAGCAATTTCGGGGGAAGGCTGACGGCCCTCAAATGCGCCAGCCGCCAGAAAATGGTCATAACCGGAACGGAACTGCCCGGCTGCGACACACGCGCCTACATCAGGATAACGCTCCCGGTAAAACTCTTCGGAGAACGCGGCCTGCGGAGAGTAACCGACTGCCTCTCCTTCCGTCAGATAATGATGCAGGGCGCAAGAAAAGGACCCATCCTCAATCCGCGCTCTGACATCAGGATAACGGCCAAGATACCAGACAGGATCGAAATACCACGATGCCCGGAAACGGTCCGCATCGCCGTTCTGATTATCAATGAACCATCTGAACGCGGCGAAATCTGCTCCACCCTGCCGGACAACAAAGTCACCGAACACGGCGGGATCAAAGAACAGACTGCCAGAACGAAAACCACCATCTCCCTCGGAGAGATAATGGTCATATCCATTGGCAAACCCGGCAGCCCTGAGAACCGCTCCGGTCAGGTCCGGCTCATGAGTGCGATAAAATGACTCGGAAAACAGCCAGTGCGGGGCGTGGCTGCGATAACCCTGCTCCACATAATGCTGAAACCCGGATCTGACCCTGCCCTCTGCGATGGCAGTCGCAGCATCCTCATGGGCGACACGATACCAGCCTTCATCAAACCATCGGTTGGGGGCATAACCCCTGCCCTGCCCGACAGCCCGATAATGACCAAGCGCGTTCGCACCGATGCCAGCAGCAAGGTCACGCTTCACATCAGGGTAAGTCCCGACATACCATGGCTCGTCGAAACGAAGCCACACGGGAATCCGTGTCTCCTCGCCCCCCTGCCATTCAAAAACGGCAGGTCCACTGAATGTCACATCATCGCGCTGCATACGCCGGCGCTTATCCTGACTTCTGCTCAGTGCTCGACAAGGTCACGCACAGTTTCAGCACAGTAATCGACGACGGTTTTGACAGCGGCCGCTTCCTCTACGGCCCGGAGCTGATTGTCCTCACACAGTATGCGGACACCCGTTGTCTGGAAGCCAACTTCATCACCGACCACATTCAGCAGGCCGATGCGATGCCAGCCGTTCAATGTTTCGTTGAAGCCTTTTTTCAGACTCAGGTTGCCGACAAAGCCGACGCAGAGCGGCGCATCGTGGAAGATGGTCTGCACGTCCTGACGGATCAGACGCGATGTGGCCATGAAGATCGGCGCTCCGGTCTCCTCATTCACCAGCACGACATAAACCTGCCCTGCCCGCGAAAGACCACGCAGGAACGCCCAGCCACGAATGATCAGATCGCTTTCAGGCTCATCCCTTTCATGGTGGCCGCCGTCTTCGATCAGACCGCTGAAATGGTCAATGTAATATTGAAGTTCACCTTTGTATTGCTGGCCGATTGTGCTGCCGAGCGCACAGAGCTTGACGCCTCTCAGCACACCATCGCTTTCCGAGACGCGCTCGAAATCACGCAGGATCTGACCATTGGAGGGAGGAAGACGCGCAATGCCGACAATGCGGCCACCCTCGACCTCGATCTGCACGGATGTCAGCTGGAACGCGCCCTTGCCATGCACGATATTGACAAGGCCGATGCGGAATACGCCTTCACACCACTTACCGCGCAACGCGACCTGAGCAGAAAAGCCCGAGCGACGCGGCGCGCCTGGGAACAGGCCAGTGACATCCGAACGCACTTCACGGGTTGTCGGAATGAAGATCGGAGGAATGTCTTCCTCACCCATGAGAACCGTATAGAGGTGTCCGGAACCGGAAACGCCCGGAACCACATACCAGCCGCGGATATGGAACTCGTTGGCCGCGACAAAATCTTCGTCCTCGTATTCCGCGAAAACGTGGCGGCAGACATCGTCGATGTAATATTCGGCGCCCTGAATCGAATACCAGTCCGTAACCGTTTCCGGCAGTTCGATGGACAGGTCACGCGTTGTCGGAGGATCAAAGATGTGGCGCGGCGGGGCCTGATTCTTCCACGAGGCGTGCGGCAGCAGATGCACCTGCCCCACATCGAACTGCACATTGCTGCTTCCCATATCGCGACGGGGCGCTACGTCACGATAGAGCTGAAGCAGTTCATCTCCGTATGTGCGGGCATCCGTCCAGAGATGTGGACCGATATTCGCCATCAACTGCCTGCGGACGCCCTCGCTGCAGCGGATCAGTTCAAGACGCTGCAACACGTCAGCCGGACTGCCGATCGGCACCTTGAACCCGTTGACACCATCTTCCACACGGTCACCAAGCGCGCCGACATCCGTGACAATCGGGATAAGACCGCTCTGCCAGGCTTCCGAGAGCGAAATACAGTAGGTTTCCGGCCAGATGGACAGGTTGAGGGCTACATCCGCAATCTTCAGGGCTTCCACATCACCTGCGGAATAGCGTCCGTAAACATGCACGTTGGTTTTGTGCATATTGTTGAGGATGCCTTCGTATTCCGGATGGACATATCCAAAGATATGAAACTCGAAGAGATCGGAGTTGGCCATCTCGATGATGCTGAGGACCGCATCCGCGCCTTTGGTGCGCAGGAAGTTGCCGATCACGGCCACGCCCAGACGGCGACCGCTCAGCGGCTTATAGGTTTTCGGCACGATAGGAGAGGTCGGCTCAGGAGAAGGAATTCCCAGCGTCAGGCTGACCTTCTTCTCGAGATGCGGATAAATCTCATGTGTCAGGTCATGTGAATGCCGTGTCCCGAACAGAATTACATCCACCGACTCAAGCATTTTCGACACAAAAGCACGACGTGTCTGTTCACCGCCGAACTCGACATTGTCAGAACGCTTCATGGAGATGTCAGCGGCCAGCACCCACTTCACGTCTTCCTCGCAATAGCGGAGCTCGTGGTTCAGCAGGTTGTAACGGGACGACAGCAGGAAGAAGTCATGCGCCGAGAACACCACGCCGACACCATTCGCCTTGGCGATGATCGGCAGGGAGAGGCAGTGATGCCCCAGATGCTGGAAGTGCACGATGTCGAAATTGTACTGGCTGATCGCGGCTGAGAACGCCATCTCTTCCGGAGCGTCACACATCGTGTCGAGCCAGCCGGTATCCGGCACGTCAAAACTCTCGATTTCACGACCACTGGCGTCCGTCAGGCGGCACATGCCGTCACGATGCAGCCAGTAGAAAAACTCCACGTCGCGCAGCAGCATGGAAGCAATGGTCTGCTGATAGACCTCAACGCCACCCCACGCCTGTTCATGAATGGTGGAATGAGTGCACATAAGCACGCGCAGACGACCACGACGCGCAGGCACGGATATGTCTTTGGGCACGATATGCCGACCGAAATCCGCTCCCGTCACCTCCATCATCTTCTGAAGACGATGTTCGTACAGATGCGCGTCCAGCACGGCTTTCTGGGCGGCTATCGCCTGCTTGCGGCGCAGGGACTTGTTGGCCAGCAGTGCCGCGATATGCTCGATCACACCCTCAACCGAGCGCGACATGCTCGCGCCCGCGACTTCATGGATGTAACGCTCGTCAAGCTGTTCGCCTGCCTCGACTACCTGAGCTGTTCCCGCCAGCCCGAGTTCATAGAAGCGCGGCCCCGGAGCCGTCGCCTGCCCGACATCGCCATGACTTGCATAATCACGGAACATGGTCAGCGTAACGGCGCTGGCATTCGCGAAGTCGATGAACGCTTCATGACTGATGGGGCGCTGGATCGCGAGGTCCGCGAGATCCGCAGGCAGAGGCGGCAGATATTCGTTGCCGGGGCAGACAAGCTTGATTCTGGCGTCCGGGAAGGCCGTGATGACGCGACGAAGCGTTTCGACGCGATTCGGCCACATCGTGCCGGCAAAGAAGATGTCGTAATCGAGCTCGGCTGCCGTCTTCACCTTGCGTTCGTGCAGTGAAAGGCTGGCGCCCAGAGGCAGATAGTGCCCCTTGCCCTGATAGAACTCGACACAGGAAGGATCGTTCGTGAAGACGTAGTCAAAAAGGCCGATGTTATCGACGTTGAAGGACACCATGAACGGGTCTTCGAACGCCCAGAAAATCATCGTTTTGAAGGCAGGCCTGACGCGGCGCATCAGTTCCATGTTGATGCGCTGGCCATCAATACAGATCAGAACATCATGTTCGCCCTGCGCCGCCAGATCAGCAAGAGACATATTATCGGCAACGACAACATTGCTGTCACCAAGCACCGTTTTGGCGGCTCGTTCAAAGGCAAGTGTAAGGTAGTAGTTCGGATTATGCGTGTAGTTCGTATTGTATATGACTGCCATTGACCTACGCCGACGTTTCCGTCTTCGCCTTCCTTGAATAACTACACAGATCGAACATCAATTCTTTTTGAGACTTTACCGCAAAGACCGGTCCGGCAAAAGACCTCCGCTTCAGCCACTTACCTCTGATGAACAAAAAAAATGGCATCTCAATGGAGATGCCATTTTTCATAATCAGACTAAGAACGCCTTAATCAGGCGTCAGCACTCCGACGACGGATTGCTGCGCTGAGGATATCACCCAGCGACGCGCCGCTGTCAGAAGAACCATACTCGTTGATGGCCTGCTTGTCTTCGTCCTGCTCGCGACCACGGATGGTCAGGGCAAGCTTGCGGGCTGCACGGTCAACCGAGACAACCTTCGCATCGACGCGCTCACCGACAGCGAAACGCTCCGGACGCTGCTCGGCCTTGTCACGAGCCAGTTCCGTGCGACGGATGAAGCCGGACAGAACGTCGTCAACCTTGACTTCGATGCCGTTGGCCTGAACCGCCGTCACCACGCAGGTCACGATCGCACCCTTCTGAACGCCCGTCAGGACGTCAGCCGCCGGATCTTCCTGAAGCTGCTTGATGCCGAGGGAGATACGCTCTTTCTCAACATCCACGTCGAGGACCTTAGCCTTAACGACCTGACCCTTCTCGTAGTTCTTCATGGCTTCTTCGCCGGACTCGTCCCAGGACAGGTCGGACATGTGAACCATGCCGTCGATGTCCGCCGACAGGCCGATGAACAGGCCGAACTCGGTGATGTTGCGGATCTCGCCTTCCACGATAGAGCCAACCTTGTGCTCTTCCGCGAACTGCTCCCAAGGATTGCGCTGAACCTGCTTCAGGCCGAGAGAGATACGACGCTTCGTGCTGTCCACATCCAGAACCATGACGTCGACTTCCTGCGAAGTAGCGACGATCTTGCCCGGATGGACGTTCTTCTTCGTCCAGGACATTTCGGAAACGTGCACCAGACCTTCGACGCCCGGCTCCAGCTCGACGAACGCACCGTAATCGGTGATGTTCGTGACACGACCCGTGAAGCGTGCGCCCGGCGGATACTTGAGCGCCACGTTCTCCCATGGATCAGCCTCAAGCTGCTTCATGCCGAGAGAAATGCGCTGCGTGTCCGGGTTGAAGCGGATGACCTGCACGCGAACCGGCTGACCGATCTGCAGGGCTTCGGACGGGTGGTTGATACGCTTCCAGGCGATGTCGGTGACATGCAGGAGGCCGTCGACGCCGCCGAGATCCACGAACGCACCGTAGTCGGTGATGTTCTTGACCACGCCATCGAGGATCATGCCTTCCTTCAGGCCCTGAATCAGCTCGCTGCGCTGTTCTGCACGGGTCTCTTCAAGAACCGCACGACGCGAAACGACGATGTTGCCGCGAGCGCGGTCCATCTTCAGGATCTGGAACGGCTGCGGAACACCCATCAGAGGGGTTACATCGCGAACCGGACGGATATCGACCTGGCTGCCCGGAAGGAACGCCATGGCGCCGCCGAGATCAACCGTGAAGCCGCCCTTGACGCGACCATAGATCGTGCCGTTGACGCGCTGGTTGGCCTCGAAAGCCTTCTCCAGATTGGTCCATGCTTCCTCGCGGCGAGCTTTCTCGCGCGACAGAACGATGGAACCATCGCGATCTTCATAACGCTCGATGTAGAGCTCGATGACATCGCCCGGCTTGACTTCCGGAGCAGCGCCCGGCGGTCCGAATTCGCGCAGGGCGACGCGCCCCTCGCTCTTCAGGCCAACGTCAACAATCGCGAAATCATCGGTCAGGCGGACAACGCAGCCCTTGACCACCGATCCTTCAAAACCGCTGTCCTGCCCGAGTGTTTCGTCGAGCAGCGTCGCAAAATCTTCACCGCGAAAATGATCGGTGGCTGTCTGTGTGGCTGAAGCCATGTAGAAACTGTTTCCCTGTCAGGATCGAAACCCCGACATGTCTGCGCTCCGCATGCAGGATGCCGAACGACTTGCCCACCGCGCCTGTGGCGCTCGCAGGCCTGCTTTCATTACCTGTCGCCCGCGACCACCGCGCGCGACTGCGGATGAAAGACACCTCACGTCTTCCCTTGTCAAGAAAATAACGATTTTCCGGGAATACAGACCCTCATCGACCGTCCGCACGGTAGCGTGAACGCTGCAATACGATACTGTGCCGGCCAGATATCCGCCTGTAAAAGCGGGACAAATACAAGGAGACCCTGAATGCCGCGTTGGCGCTGGCTGCTGATCCAGATTACTCGCCGCCTGTGGTTCCGCGCCACGCTCATCGGTCTTGCCGGCGTTATCGTGGCGGCGGCCGGTATTGTGTTCCAGCGCTACATCACTTGGGACATTCCGGGCGCCATCGCCTCTTCCGCCGAGAGCGACATTCTCAACATCATCGCCTCCAGCATGCTGACCGTCACGACGTTCTCGCTAAGCGTGATGATCACGGCCTATGATTCCTCGACCAACGACGTCTCTCCCCGCGCCACCCGCCTGCTCATTGAGGACAGCACCACACAGAACGTGCTCTCCACCTTCATCGGTTCGTTCCTGTTCAGCATTGTCGGAATCATTTCTCTCAAGACGGGTCTGTACGGAGATCACGGACGGGTCATCCTCTTTATCGTCACGATCGCCATCATCATCCTCATCGTGGTCATGCTGCTGCGCTGGATTGACCACCTGACACGTCTCGGGCGGGTCGGCGCGACGACGGCAAGGGTGGAAGAGGTCGCCCGACGCGCCATACAGGAACGCCTGGACAATCCCTGGCTTGGCGGCGTTCCGTTTGATGGTTCCGACATTCCGTTCGGGTTCGTCGCCGTGCCAAGCGGAGACGTCGGCTACGTGCAGCATATCGACATGGACCGCCTGTCAGAGTGTACGGAAGACGGTCTCTACAGTGTCTATGTAAGCGCGCTGCCCGGCGTCATGACGTTTCCTGACACACCGCTTGCCTGGATCTCGGCCTCAAGCGATGTCGAGAAAACCAACGCGCTCATCGCCAATTTCCGAAAGGCCTTTTCAGTCGGAAATGAGCGCGATTTCGATCAGGACCCGCGCTTCGGCGTGAGCGTTCTGGCGGAAATCGGTCTCCGGGCGCTGTCCCGCGCCATAAACGATCCGGGCACGGTGCTTGACGTGCTAGGCCGGCAGACCCGCCTCATGGCGCTCTGGTCCACAGCGCAGACGGAACGCGCAGGCTACAAACCAAAATATCCGCACGTTCATGTGCCCGGTCTGCAGGACGCAGATCTTTTCGATGATGCCTTTACACTGATCAGCAGGGACAGCGCCCACCTGATCGAAATGCAGTTGCGTCTTCAGAAATCCCTTCGCGCTCTGGCTGGCATGGGAAGCGAGAAATTCCGCTCTGCCGCCCGGCTTTACGCGGATACGGCTTTACAGCGTGCGCATGAGTCCCTGATATCTTCCATCGACAAGGCCCGTTTGCAGGAACTGGTCGAGAAGGAAGAACAACTGCATCCTTTTCCATTGCAGTCGACCGAAGCTTTTTCTGCGTAATGAACTTGTTCGTTCTACAGACGTCTTTCACAACGCATCACAATTACATATGTGCGTCTGAAGGAAAGGCTCTGCGATCCGTGATATGCCCCCTCATGCAGGAAAGAGCGTCAGCGTGACACAGCCGACTCCTCCTGCCTGCCTGAAACCCGTCGCCACTACAGTCGGCCTCCTGATACTCACGGGGTGCTCCCTGCATGGAGCACCGTCCTTTCCGCTTGTGGGCGCCTATTTCCCCGCATGGATGATGTGCGCCATCATCGGCATTCTGGCTGCCATCGGTTTCCGCGTGGCTTTTCTCGCGCTCGGGATTGATACCATTCTGAGATTCCGGCTTTTTACTTACGTCTCTCTGGGCGTGCTCATGGCCCTGCTTGTGTGGGCGCTGGTATTCGGACCCTGACCCATGCAAACCACATCCTCTACGCCAACAAAGCAAAAAAACAGAAACAGACCGGGCATCGTGATCGCTGCTGTCTGTGTCACAGCCGCCATCCTGTTCGGTATCCACATCGCGCATCAGGACACGGCGTACCCGTCCACGGACAGCGCCTCCATTGATGCCGAACTGGTGCATGTGGCTTCTGTCGTCGGGGGTCGTCTGGTCGAACTGCCTGTGCAGGAAAACCAGCATGTCCATAAGGGCGATCTGCTCTACCGGATCGATCCTGAACCGTATCAGCTGACACTAAAGCAGGCAGAAGCCAGCGCGGCTCTCGCGCAGGCCGAGGTCGAGCATCAGGAACGTCTGGTGGCCATCAAGACGGTCGAGGCGACGTCCGCACAGGATCAGGTCCATCGCGCGACCACCAACCGCGACCTGACAGCCCGCACGGTCCGACGCCTCGCCCCTCTCGCGCAGAATTCCTACATTCCCCTGCAGGAATATGATCAGGCGCAGGTCGCCGCCCGCAATGCGGAGATTTCACTGACGCAGGCGACACAGCAATCTGTCGCGGCCACGACGGCCATCGGTGATCTGAAGAGTTCCATTGCCGCCCGTGACGCCAGCAACGCCGCCCTTGCCCGCGTGCGCTATGAATTGGCCCAGACAGAAGTAAGAGCGCCTGCGGACGGATATGTCACGAGCCTGCACGTCAAGACAGGCGAAGTGCTTGCTCCGGCGCAGGCTCTGTTCACACTGATCGCGGATGACGAGTGGCATGCTGTCGGCAATCTGCGTGAGACCGATCTGGCCACCGTCCATCCGGGCGACTGCGCCACGGTGTATTCCATGATCGACCGCACGCACGCCATTCACGGTGTGGTGGACAGTATCGGTTTCGGCGTCATGTCGCTGGATTCGGCTGGACTGGCACGAGGGCTGCCGCTCGTGCCGCGCCAGATGGACTGGGTCCACGTCGCGCAGAGATTCCCGGTCCGCGTCAGGCTGGACCACGCCGACCCGACTCTGCTCAGAATGGGCGCGACGGCGACTTTTGAGATACGGCATGGCGCGTCCTGCCACTAAAGCGGAATTCTCCCTGAGAAAACCCGGTCTTCTGCGTCTGTGGCGGATGGTGTGCAACCCGTCGCCAGGGCGTCAGGGCCACGCGCTGCGTATGGCGGCTGGATGCACGGCGACTGTGCTTGTCGGCGCGATCTGGCAGGTCCCGGACCTCGCCGTCCCCGCCCTTGTCACAATGGCGATATGGCAGAAGGACCGCGTGACCAACGCCCTGGCAGGCGTTGCGGTCAATATCCTCATCATTCTGCTGCTGGCCTTTGTCTATCTCTGGATCCGGCTCACGCTGGATAACCCCATGGCGCTGACCGCCGCCATCGCCGGACTATCCTTCTGCTTTTTCTTCCTCGGCTCGGCCAGCAAGCTGAAACCGATCGCCTATATGCTCGGATTTTGCGTGGTCTACGGGCTGATCGCCATTGATCAGGTGCCAGTCGGTGAACTCATCACCCGCGCCATTCTGTATGTCGATCTGTTTATCGCCGTGCCCGGCGTGGTCATGCTGGTGATCGGCCTGCTGATCTGCCCCTCTCCGCGGACGATCGCCATGCAGGGGATCGCCGCCCGCCTGCGAATGAGCGCGACCCTGCTTTCAGGCATCAATGACGTCGCGCATGAGCGCGCCACCGACCTGCTACGCGACGGGACCGGCGGTCTCATCAAGTCCCTGAAAATGGCGCGGCTGGAAAAGATGTGGTCGCCGGAGGAACTGGCCCGTCTGGAACAGGCCGCAAACGCAAGCGAGGGACTTCTTTCTCTGGCGCTGACGGATCATCTCCCGGATGCAGCCGGAAACCGTGAACTGCCCCTGTCGCTGATCGACGCACTCAACGCTTCCGCCGCCCTGTTCGAAAAAGGCATCTGTCCGGAAAGCACCGCACGTCCGGCGCTGAATGACGAGCAGTCGGAATATCGTGCAATGGCGAATATTCTGGAGATGCTCACTGTTCCAGCTCCCGAAGCAACCGGTGAGAAAGCTGAAAAACAAGCACCAAAGAGCGGATTTTTTGCAGCAGATGCTTTCACCAATCCGGATCATACGCGCTTCGCCGTCAAGGGCACGGCGTCGGTCATGCTCAGCTACTTCATTTTCAGCATTCTGAACTGGCCCGGCATCCATACCTGCATCATCACCTGCTTCATCGTCGCCCAGCCGACAATGGGCGAGATGATCTCCAAGCTCACGCTCCGCATTGTCGGCGCGCTGATCGGCGGCGCGGTCGGGATCGCCGCCATCATCTTCGTGATCCCGCACTTCAATGACATCACTGCCTTTCTCTGTCTGGTTTTCGTGGTTTCCCTACTCGCCGCATGGATCAAGACGGGCGACGAGCGCATCGCCTATGCCGGGTTTCAGATCGGCATCGCCTTTTATCTCACAGACCTGAAAGGCTACGGACCGACCACCGACATGGTCACGGCGCGTGACCGTATTCTTGGCATCATGCTGGGGAATTTCGTGACCTACGCGATGTTCACAAGCTTCTGGGCCAGCAGCGCCTTTAACGGCATTGACGCCCGCCTGAAGACTATCGTGCAGCGGTTGGGAAAACAGCGGGACGCGGTGACGGCGTCAGACCGGCTCGCCTACGCAGCCAGTGTGCAGGAAGCCGTCTCGCTTGCAGAGCGCCAGAGCGAATACGCCTTTGCGGAACCGGACCATATGCGCGCCGACATGAACCATCTCGCACAGTTGGACGGTCTGTTTCATGAGGCCGAAACCATCAGCGCCGCTCTGCTTGATCCCGCCGCCCGACAGCATGCGGAAACCCGCCTCGCCCATCTGGAAAGCATCATTTCATGAACAGTCGCACTGTGTTCGCCCTGTCCTGCTCCGCCTTGCTGGCCGGATGCGCGACTTCCGAGCTTGCGACCGCTCCCCAAAGCTCAGACAGGCCTTGGGCTCCCACAACATCCGCATCGGGGGCCATCGTCCCCTCGGATCAGGGCGAGAGGCGCCCGCGCCACGGTCTGGTTCTTCCGGAGGGATTCACCCTTCCATCCAACAAGGATGTGCTCCAGCGCGCGCAGTCTCCCGAACTGGTCGCCCGGCAGGATCATCCCTACTCGCTGGCGGAACTGATTGACGTCGCCCAGTCCCGAAATCCCGAAACGCGGCGCTCCTGGAATGCCGCCCGTGATGCGGCGCTTGCCGTCGGGATCACCAAAAGCATCTACCTCCCGCAACTGACCGCCACGGTGGTGGGAGGCTACAGCCATAGCCACTCTTCCGATTCGAATGCGTCCATCAGTGACGCAGGGGCAGTCGGCGGCCTCATCAATAACGGACTTGATAATCTCGATCGTTACACGCGCAATAATGGCGGCAGCGGATCAGGTTCGGGCGAAGTGCAGACGCTCGGCATGCAATGGCTGCTCTTTGACTTCGGAAAACGGGAAGCCAGCATCGAAGCCGCCAGACAGGTGCAGATCGCCTCGAACATCCTGTTCACCGCCGCCCATCAGAAAATCATCTATGGCGTCACAACCGCCTTCTACACCCACGCAGCCGCTGAAACCCGGCTGCGTCTCCTGAAGGAGGCCCTCCTCAACGCCCGTCATGTGCAGGCGGCAGCGGAAGCGCGTCTGAAACAGGGACAGGGCACGATCGTCGATGTCACGCAGGCGCAGCAGATCACCTCGCAGGACGAACTGCGGGTCGTGCAGGCTGAGGGAGAAGTCGAGAATACCCGTCTGGCCCTGATGACAGCCATGGGCGTGTCGAGTCAGTCGCAGGTCGACACCATGGATGTGTCCGGTCGCACCCTGTCGCTGGATGATGGCCGTCTGACGGATGAAATGGTCAGAACCGCCGTGTCGCGCCGGCCGGACGTGCTCGCAGCCTATGCGGCGGCGCGGGCTGCCGACAGCCGGGTTTCGGCGGCGAAAAGCGAATTTCTCCCCAAGGTGTTTCTCTCCGGCAACGTCGCCTATACGACCGGCCGGCTCGCCCTGTCGTCGGTGCCGGGGATCGGCAATGATTCGAATCCCACGCTGAACTTGTCCAGCAACCGTTTCAGCAGCCTGATCCTTGGCGGCATCTCGGTGCCGGTTTTCGATGGCGGAATGCGGGCGGCGTTTCTCAAGCAGGCGCAGAACCAGTCGGACAGCGCCAACGCCACCTTGCAGCAGACTGTCAACGAAGCCGCCCGTCAGGTTGTCGTCGCTGAAAACGCGGTCCACACCAGTCTCAGCGCCTATACGGCGTCCACCCGGCTGAAAACCGCCGCGCAGACGAGCTTCAACGCCGCGTTTACGGCTTACAGGAGCGGTGTTGGCTCCATCACGCAGGCGACGATCGCCCAGAACGGCCTGCTGGATGCCACAATCAGTCAGTCAGATGCCTATTTCGCCGCCCTGATCGCCGCGACGAGTCTGGCTTTTTCGACAGGCTCTCTTGGCGGTGCGCCGGAGTCTGCAAGCGCGGATTGATCACAAGAGATGACAATCCGTTACAATTGATCCTATAGGCTCATTCCCGAAGGTCTTTCCGTATCCATCGCCGAAGGAGTAAACAGACCGCATGGTCAACCGTGCTTCTTTTCCGGACAACTCTGCGCTCCAGGCCGACGCATCGTTCTCCGCCGGGGACAACCGTTCGGCAGGCGTCTTTTTCGCCTCCCCGCCCGCCCGGCGTCCGGAGCATGAGGAACCGTCTGCCCAGTGCTGAGATTCACCACTCTTGATCGTTATACGATGCGCCAGCTCTTTCTGGCGCTCATCGCCACCACGGGTGGCCTGTCGGCGCTGATCTGGCTGACCCAGTCGCTGCGCTTCGTCTCGCTGGTGGTGGGACGCGGCCTGTCGCTCCGGGTTTTTCTGGAGCTGACCAGCCTGATGGTGCCGTCCTTCGTCGCCGTGGTGCTGCCGATCACGACCTTTGTCGTCACGCTGTTTGTCTATCACCGCCTGTCCGGCGACCGCGAACTGACCGTGATGCAGGCTGCCGGTCTGTCCCCTTTTGCGCTCGCCAGGCCGGGGCTGATCTGCGCGACCGTGGCCATGGTCGTGACCTTCGTGCTCAATCTGTGGATCGTCCCGGCGTCCTATCACGAGTTCAAGCAGTACGAATTCCAGATCCGCAACAAGATGGCCGCCTTCATGTTGCAGGACGGTGTGTTCACCAAGGTATCGGACGCCCTGACGGTCTATGTGCGCGAACGCGGACATGACGGCTCGCTGAAAGGCATCATGATCGAGGATGACCGGGTGGCGAACAGTCGTGCGACGATCTTTGCGGAAAGAGGCACGATGCTGGTGGTCAACGACCAGCCGCGCGTGGTGCTGTATGACGGCTCCCGTCAGGAAATCGACCACCGGACCGGACGGCTCACGATGCTGCTGTTTGATCGCAACACCATCGACCTGACCTCCAGCAAGAATCAGGAAAACCGGTCACGGGACGCTTCCGAAATGTCCCTGTCCGAACTGCTGCACCCCGATCTGACGCAGATCAATATACGCGACCGGGGCAAGCTGGCCGTGGAAGGATGGCGACGCATCACCACCCCGTTCACGGCCTTCTCCTTCGCCATGATCGCTCTTGTCGCCATCCTGCGGGGCGCTTTCTCCCGTCATGGCAACATCACCCGTCCTCTGGGCGCCATTCTGAGCGTTGTCGGGCTTCTGGCGCTCAATCTGATGCTGCAAAATCTGGCGGGACGGAACATGGCGCTGATTCCCCTGATTCTGATCGAATCAGTTTTACCCGCCTTCATCTGCGCGGTCCTTCTGTTCGGTCCGGAAATCAGAGCCGGTCGTGAAACTGCTGCGGCCCGGCAGGCTCAGGAAGGCTGATCATGTTCTTCACGACCGTTCCGGTGACGCTCTCCATCTATATCGCGCGTCAGTTCATGTTCTCCGTCCTGTCGATGACGGCCTTCCTGACGGGCATCGTCTGCCTGTTCGACTTCATTGACCTGCTGCGCCGCGTCGCCACCAAGACCGACGTTCCGACCAGTCTGGTGACGGAAATCGCCGGCCTGCATATTCCGTATTTCTTCATGGAGATCATGCCGTTCGGCGTGCTGCTGGGCGGGATCATCTGCTTCTGGCGTCTGACCCGGTCTTCCGAACTGATCGTCGCCCGCGCCGCCGGTATTTCTGCCTGGCAGTTTCTGGCGGCTCCCCTCGCCTGCGCACTGGCGATGGGCGCTCTGACCACAGCCGCCGTCTCACCGCTGTCCTCGATCATGTACGCACGAGCAGAAGCGCTGGACGAGCAGTATCTCCGGTCAGGCGGCGGCCCCCTCACCATGGCCGGAGCATCGCTGTGGCTGCGTCAGCTCGACACGGAACTCGACGCGCACGGCGTGGCCATCCTGCATTCGCGCGATACCCATCTCGACGGCGCACTTCTGACGATTCACGACATCAGCGTCTTCCGTCTGGATCATAATGGGAATCTGATTCTCCGTATCGAAGCGCCCTCCGGGCATCTTGCTCCGGGCCACTGGGAACTCGACAACGCCAGCGAGCTTCATCCCTACGAATTACCCGGCGTCACCCGGACCATCACCCTGCCGACCGACCTCACGCTCAACCGTGTGCAGGAAAGCTTCGCCTCTCCGGAAACGCTGTCTGTCTGGGCGCTACCGAATTTCATAGCGATGCTGGACCGGTCTGGGTTTTCTTCGATTCGACACCGGTTACATTTTGAGTCTCTTCTGGCTCTTCCTATCCTTGCAGGAACCATGTCTCTCGTCGCCGCAGGCTTCTCCATGAGGCCGACGAGACGTGGAGGTGTTGCCAAAATGATCGGTTCCGGGGTCGGCGCAGGGTTTCTGCTCTTCACGGTCTCGAAAGTTGCTGAACAATTTGGTAACTCGGGAGCCTTGCCGCCTCTGCTTGCGGCTTGGGCACCGACAGGCGCAGGCCTCTGTCTGGCTGTCTCGCTCTTACTGCATCTGGAGGACGGCTGATTGCCCTTTCCCGCACCTCGTTCCGAGAGACAGCTTTCGCGTCGTTTGCGGCGCCTGAGGGCTGCCCTTATGCGGCGGTCGGGAAGTGCCAGTCAGCGCTGTGACACGGTTCATATCGGCCATCGCTTTCTGTGGATGGGCCTCAGCCTCGGCTCCGCAGCGGCAGCCTGTGGGCTGTTCGGGCAGAAAGCCTACGCACAGTTCACCCCCACTCCGATGCACTTCAATCCCGGAAGCAGCAATTCCGCTTCCAAAAATGAGCCGGCCACTTTCCAGGCCGACCATGTCAGTTACGATGATCATGCCGGTGTTGTAACATGGACAGGCAATGTGCAGGTCTGGCAGGCCGATCACATTCTACGTGCTGACAAGATTACCTATGACCGCAATACCGGCGTCATTACCGCCAGCGGAAACGTCGCCTCCAGCCAGCCTGACGGATCCGTGCTGTATTCCCATTATGCGGAACTGAGCGGCGACATGCGTGACGGCATCATGAAGCACGTGAATGCGACCATGGTGGACAACGCCAAGCTGGCCGCCAACGGCATGCGGCGCACCGGCGGCAAAGTCAACGACCTCACCCGAGCAGTCTATACGGCGTGTGAAATCTGCGCAAAAGACCCGACCCGCGCGCCATTCTGGCAGTTGCGCTCCTATTCAGCCACGCAGGATCTCCAACACCAGAATATCGAATTCCGCGACACCTATATGGATATCTTTGGAATTCCGGTTTTCTATCTTCCCTATTTTTCCATGACCGATCCATCCGCCAAAAGGCACAGTGGCTTTCTTATTCCCGGCATCACGCCGCATGACCGCTATCTCGGGACCTATTTCACAATTCCCTATTACTGGGTGATTGATGATTCCTCGGACCTGACGGTGAAAGGCCTCTTTTCAACCAAGACAGGTCCGCAGATCAGCGCCCAGTATCGCAAGGCATTCAATTTCGGCTCTCTGCGAATCATGGGCGGCCTTGCTGACGACACGCACAGGTCCGGCGGTTATACAAACGGCTTCGGTGAATCTGTCGGGGCCGAAAACGATCACGGCGTACAGGGCTACCTCTTTGGGCGCGGCATGTTCACGCTCACACCGACATGGCGCGCAGGCTTCGACGGACGTATCGCAACGAGCGCCAACTATATGCGTGACTACCGTGTGCCGGGCTATGGCGGCGACACACTCAATTCTACCGCCTATATCGAAGGCTTCGGCACGGGAGCCTACTCGAAACTCGACGCCCAGTTCTATCAGGGCCTGAACAGAGGCGTCATCCGCAACAACGAACTGCCGTTCGTGCTGCCTCACTACGAATACAGTCTTGTCAATCAGCCCGACATTCTTGGTGGACGCCTGTCCGTCAACAGCAACGATTTCTATGTCTATCGTACTGAAGGCACACGAGATCAGCGCGGCGAGGTTCAGGTAAACTGGGACCGCCCGTTCCGCAGCAGCTGGGGACAGAAGTTCCTCGTCACGGCGCGGCTGGACAGTATGCTGTATCATGCGTCCCAGCTCTATCAGCAGCCAAACTACTATAAATACATGAAAAGCACGACCGCCGGTCAGGTCGTGCCGACACTGGCGGTCAAGATGAACTGGCCGTTTGTGCGCCAGTTCATGAAGGGACATGGCAGCCAGATTCTGGAACCGATCGTGCAGGCGATCTACGCTCCCAATCAGGGTGGCGGTGTCGATCGACGCCTGCCCAATGAAGACAGCCTGAACTACGAATTTACGGATTCAACGCTCTTCGCCCTGAACCGTTATCAGGGAACGGACCGGATCGACGGCGGATTGCGCGCCAATGTCGGCGTCCACGGCAACTGGACGTGGAACGGTCACGTCGTGGACGTGCTGGTCGGCGAAAGCTTCCAGGAACATGTGCAGCACGACCGCCTGCCCTATTCCGGTCTCAACCATCATCTTTCCGATGTGGTGGCCCGTGCGCGCATTGATCCGATCCGCCACCTCAGCGTCACGGGACGGACCCGGATTGATCCCTACTCAGGGCGCGTGGACTTCGCGGATGCGCTCTTCAACGTCAGCATGCCCTATGTCAACATTTTCGGTGGATATGTTCGGGAGCCGGTCACACCTTACTATTATTACGTGAACGACTTCCGGAACGGCGGCTCTCCGCCTTCGCTTTATTATGCTCCTACGAACGAACTGAGCGGCGGCGCATCCGCGACCTGGCGCAACTGGCACGGATCATTCTTTGTGCGTCGCGCCTTGTCGCGACACAAGTTTGCATCGGTCGGCGGCAATATCGGCTACATGAATGACTGCTTCGGGCTCGATCTGATGTATCTGAAACAATACACGAAAATTGGCGGCCAGCAGCGCTATTCAACCGTGCTGTTCACGCTGACGCTCAAGACGATCGGCGCCTTCGGTATCAAATAAATCATGAACCTTCTGCGGGATCGTTCAGGTCCACTTCAAAAATTCATGCGATTGGATAACAATGACACTTCCAATCGATCAGGTGAGAGACCAAGCTGTATGCGACTGAGCCTTTCCGTGACAGGTTCCGCCCTGGCCCTCGTAGTCGCACTGGGTTCCTTCACCAGTCTGCCTGCCCGAGCAGCGAATCTGCGCCATCACCACCAGCAGGCGACACAGGATGATGCGTCTGCTCCTGCGCCCGAACCGGAAGAGACCAGCTCCACCCAGACCTCCGACGCGCCGCAACTGGAGCCTCTGGGCAGCAAGCAGGACACCATCATCGCCGTTATCAATGGCCAGCCGCTGACCCAGCGCGACGTTGATAACCGTGGACGTCTGTTCGTGCTCTCCACCGGCCTGCCGTTGAGCGAAGACATCATGCAACGGCTGCGTCCCCAGATCGTGCGTCAGCTGATCGACGAACGCCTGCGGACGCAGGAAATCCTGTCCCGCCACATTAATGTCTCTCCAGAGCAGATTGCCGACGCCATCGCCAATATCGAACGGCGTAACGGCATGGAGCCCAACACGCTTCGCAACCGGCTGGCTCAGGACGGGGTCTCCCTGACGACACTGATCGACCAGATTCGTGTGCAGATCGGCTGGATGCAGGTTCTTCGTCAGGAGCTTGGGTCCAAGGCCCGGATGACCTCGCTTGAAATCGCCCAGCGACAGGAAGCGCTGAGCAGGCAGCAGGGCCGACCGGAATACCTCATCAGCGAAATCTTCGTGCCGGTTGCTGACCCGCGTCACAGCGAAAACGAGCTGAAATTTACCGAAACCATCATTCAGGAACTGCGCCGCGGAGCGCCTTTCCCGATTGTCGCGGCGCAGTTCTCGCAGGCGCAGAGCGCGCTTGACGGTGGATCCATGGGCTGGGTGCAGGAAGACAGCCTTGATCCGGAAGTGGTCGCCATGGTCCGTCAGATGCCGGAAGATGCGATTTCAAATCCCATCAAGGTTGCCGGCGGCTATGTTATCGCGACAGTTCTGGGCAAGCGGATCATAGGCCATCAGCCCGGAACGCTGCTTGACGCCCGACAGGCGTTCCTGCCGTTCTCCACTCCGCTCAATCCACAGGCTCCCACGGACCAGCAGCGCCAGACGCTCGAAAAAGCCGTGCGCCTCACCCAGACCGCGCATTCCTGTGACGAACTCGCAGCAGCCAACAAACAGTTTGGCGAAGTCCGTCCTTCCAACCCGGGAGAACTCCAGCTTGAGCGGCTGAATCCCCAGATGCAGCAGATTCTCGCCGGACTGCCAATCGGCAAGCCCACGCGACCGCTCGTCTCTCAGGAAGGCATCGATATCCTGATGGTCTGCGGCAAGAAGACCAAGAATTTCGCGGATCGTTCGCCGAGTGAAATCGCGGACCAGCTTCTGAATGAGCGTGTCGAACAGACGGCCCGCCAGCTTGATCGAGATCTGCACCGCCGCGCTGTCATCGACATGCGGGTGGCGACGGCGCCCTGATCGGTGACAAATCCCTCTTCCCGGGAGCCGCTGGCTTCCGTCATCAACCGCCACAATCTTGCGGCCCGTCACTCACTGGGTCAGCACTTCCTGCTTGATCCCGGCATCACCGAGCGGATCGTCGAACTGTCCGGTCCTCTTCAGGGTCGCCATGTCGTGGAAGTCGGACCTGGTCCGGGCGGTCTGACACGGGCGCTTCTGGACAGCCCAGCCGCCTCCATCGCTGCCGTTGAAGTCGATTCACGTGCGATCGGCGTTATCGAAGAACTGGTTGCTGAAGCCCCGGATCGCCTGAAACTCATTCAGGCAGATGCGACATCGCTGGACCTTTCAACACTCTGCCCGGCTCCGCGCCGGATCGTGGCGAACCTTCCCTACAATGTCGCAACGCCTCTTCTGATCGGCTGGCTTCGACAGGCGGCACAGTGGGAGCGGCTGACACTGATGTTCCAGCTGGAAGTCGCCGAACGGATCTGTGCTGAGCCGGGAGGTGACCATTACGGGCGTCTGGCGGTCATCTCCCAGTGGTGCGCAACCTGCTCGCCGGTGATGCGTCTCCCGCCGGGCGCTTTTTC
>JAEIIF010024551.1:0-10121 GCA_018874455.1 Drosophila trapezifrons | reverse complement strand
TATAGTCGTCTTGCTCGCACTTACGTTAAATCCTATGGTTGCTGTCAAGCTTCTAATGAACACTCTAATTAATGAACTTTTTAATACAGTATCATAACAACATTACCATTACATTTTCTGCTAAAACTCGTACATCTCCCTTTCGTTCAGTGCATTTTGCATTCGTTTTCTAACTTCTCGTTTCGTTTTCAATTAATTCCAGGATGTCTTGCACAAAATCTGTCATCCACATGGCCAAGTGCTGCGCATTGTCATATTCAAAAAGAATGGCGTTCAGGCCATGGTTGAGTTCGATAATCTGGATGCGGCCACAAGAGCGCGTGAGAATCTGAACGGAGCCGATATCTATGCCGGATGCTGCACCTTGAAAATTGACTATGCCAAGGTAGGAGTTGCCCTTGATCGATATATGTCGATCTATCGATATATTTATCGATTAATTGATAATAATCCCTTAATACTTTGCAGCCGGAAAAGTTAAATGTTTACAAGAATGAGCCCGATACCAGCTGGGACTATACGCTGAGCACAGGTGAGATTCTACCAAGTGCGTTCACATTTTTTACTACCTTCTTCTAAACTAGTCGATAAGCGATGCACCAAAATACATCGACACTCGAGCACCCACACCTACACCGTCGCCCCAACACACACTCCACACACACACCACACACAGACACCATTGATACACACACTCACACTCGAAACACAAAGAAAAACATGGAGAGTTAATTGCTTTTTGTGTAAAAATAAAATAAAATATAGTTGGAAAATCCTGAAGAATGCCAACGATATGTGACCTTTTTTTGTATAGAACTCCTTTGGCTTTTGCAACCGTTTTTGCTACTTGTATATTTTGGCTAGCGTTGTGAGTCGGCTGAACGTGGCGTATGCGTGATATCCTAGGCTGT
The DNA here is from genome assembly GCA_018874455.1 of Drosophila trapezifrons. Classification (NCBI taxonomy): domain Eukaryota; kingdom Metazoa; phylum Arthropoda; class Insecta; order Diptera; family Drosophilidae; genus Drosophila; species Drosophila trapezifrons. The sequence goes on along the minus strand of JAEIIF010024551.1, from coordinate 9,210 downwards.
GCATCATCTTAAGTTGTTTTTCCTAGTGGTCTCCTAATCCCCAAAAGCAACCCCTATTAACCGAATTCTCGCGATCTTTAAACACCAAGCCAACACACTCGCACACACACCGAATACCGAATACCGAACACCGAAACCCCGACCAGAACTCATTATATCAAGCATTTAACGATACTCGAGAGATACCCAAGAGCTCATTAAACACACACACTCGACTGATGCCACCTGTTCGTGCCACGCCCACTGTCTCTCTCCTCCACGCGGCCTGTGCCCCCGGACCCCGGCCACCGCCACAGATTTCACATGTCTCAGTGCTTATGACGGGCGACAAAGTTTCGCATTAAATGCCATTTTTAATTTGTATATTTCACTTTGAATAAAAATGAAATTAAATGCTTTTGCCTCGCCAGACACACAGGCGGCACTGTCAACGCCGCCGCCGAGTGTCGTTTTGTTTGTTGTTCAGGCAATTTGCTGCTCTTGCTGGAGAGAAGAAGACGACGGAGGTCGACAGACGATGACGGGCCACATCAAAAAAAGGCCGACAAACTGAGCAGCAGCCACTAGCAGCGGCGGATCCTGGCCAGGCCAACGCACTGCTAACGTGGCTGCCAAGTGTCAACGTTGCCACAACAGCTAGTAAAGTTGCAACAACAGCATCAGCAGCATCGGCATCGGACAGCTGGCGAGGGAAAACCCAGAGCGGCAGTGGGACAAAGCCACAATAACTCAGACAGCCAGTTGGGGCAGAGTTTCCACGTTTTTTTTTTTTTTTTGTGTTTTCCCCCCTTAACTTTGGCTGATCCTCCGCACACAGCACTCATCCGCCCTGTTGTATTGCCATTTCCATTTGGAGGCCAAAAGTCTGCCGCAACCAGCAACCGCTCCCTGCTGCAGCCTGACTGCCTGCCTGCCATCAATGAATGGCAAAACTGAATGAACTTGACGCCGCCTCCGCCTCCATGAGTTGCAGGAATCGGTGGGCGGAGATGCCTGAGAGATGTGTTGTAGCTACCAGGCAACGAACTACAGGCACATTATGGGGGCGTGGGCGTGGGGCCTGGCAACTTGTAAATTAGGCTCGGCACTATCTTTGTGTCCGGCATAATGAACATGCTGTGTGCTCACACACTAGGTTCCAGTCTCTTTCATCTCGTTATGTTGATGGATGCTGATGCTCTCGATGGGATTGCGAAGAAGTAAGGAGATCTGTTGAAAGGATTGCATTTCTAGGAGCTTCCCCAATTGATTTGGTTAATTGATTTTTGAAAAGGACTCGCTTAGAGCAACTACTGTGGGGTTTTCAGGTTTTCTTTACTTCATTTTAGGGACAGGAGGTCCTTTCAAATTAAAAATTAAATAACATTTATACGTTTTTGGTCTCAGAAATACCTCTAGCGTCAGGCAGCGGGGGACACTAATGACACTCAATACAAGGCTTTTCCTGGACTCTAAAATAGCCTAGCCTAGCCCTTAACCTATAATTGTCTTGGGGTTTATGCAATATTCAAATAACGCCCTCGCGTCACCGCAGAACCGACTGGACTGACAGTTTTTCACCCACCTGACGGACCCTCGACCTCTCCCTGGCTGTCGTAAAATCAATAGAATTCATTAAAATTGTAGCAAGTGACAATCCACGCCCGCAATTTAGTTTCCTCGTCATTTTCGACCCCGACTTCGGCTTCGGCTTTCTTATTGTCTCAACAACAATAACAAGCGCAAAGAGGACATCGACGGTGGAAAGCGAGGCGAAAGGAAAACAAAAAGTGAAGTGAGGCAAGTTAAATATAAAGTGGAAAATGCAAACATAATATTTGCATAAGATTTTGCGCTCAACCTCGACGCTTTCCCACACTTTTTCACTCTGCCAGCTATCCCTTCCTGTGTCCTGTCCGACTCGTGGCTTTTCCTTACCTTTTTCCGGGGCAAAGGAGTGGAGTCGTCGTCGAGGCAATCGATACAAAATGCCAGCACGTGAAATAGAACGAGGACACCGCCTTGGGTAAACAAGAGTCTCCAAAAAAGCATTCGAAATGACTGGATGGCTGACTCTCTGACTCTCTGGCTGGCTGGCTGCCTGGTTGGTCGTCCAAAGTAGCAAAGAAGTTTTTAACAAGTTGACTTGAGTGCTCACCCACCCGTCCGCCAATTCACCATCCTTCCATCGCTCCATCCAACCATCCTTTCATCCCCGTTAGCTGTCAAGGAAGCTTTGCTCCTGCTGCAGCTGAAACTTCATCAAGTACATACCGAAAATTTGTATTTGCATTTGACAACCGCCACGGCTGTGCATATTTTATGGGTGGAAGTTGAGAGTACAGTTGAGCGTCCATAACTGGGACAAAATTAGGCAACTCCAGGGGATTTTAATGTTAGCAGGAAGTCAAATTCCATTAAATAACTTTGTTCTCTTCCTTCTGACTAAAGTAATTTTTTAGAAATTAAATTAAAACGTTCGTTCTGAGGCAAGTTTGCCTGTATTTCCCATATACCTCGTGCACTTTATCTATGCGCGTTTTGTTAATTTTCCACTCATTTCGCTGTCATCCGGCGTGGCTGCGTCTTCCGTCCGGGGTTATCCTTTCGCCTCCGGCGCTTAGATGGATTCCTCCGGCTCATCAGTAGTCGCGGTGTTCGTTCGCCATTCGTGTTGTCACGCGATGTTCTCTTTCTTGTCCTTTATTTGGTTGCAAATTGTTTTTGCTTTCTGGCTGGTTTAGCGCACTTTTGGCTCAAGGACGTTCGATTTTTTTTTTTCTTTTTTCTCTTGGCTTTCCCACGACACGACTGCAACTTGACAAACCTACGTGCATTTTCCAGCGATTTTTCCACCGCCTGATGCCAAGTGACAGTTTCGTTTTGCCGGTTAGTTTGTCTCCGAGTTAATTTGGTTTTGTGGCTGAGGAATAGCTCTCTGCCTGCTGGAATTGATTAGAGACAGAGACACTTTTCTTACGAGCTCCGGGGAAAATTGTGCGGAAAATTGCAGGCGAAAAACGCAAAGCGACTGAGGATTATTTGAGGAGATCTCCTCCATTAGTCCTATGCCACGCGACCCCTTCTTAGCCAGTGTTTGGGCCTTGATTGCGTATTCAGATAACCACAAAGAGAACCTGGCCATAATTAACCACAGAAATGTCATGAAAAAAAACAAAAAAAAAAAAATACTTCTCCCCGGGGGCTTTTGCACCGTAATGGCAGTCATTATTTATTTTATTTCCGAATGCACGGAAACAGCAGCAAAATAACAATCATAGAAAGTGGAACAGGGATAAGGCAGGGACTCGACCTGGTCGGCGGTTGCTACCTGGGTCCGGGGCAACAACCACAAAAATTTCAATAAAAGGCGGGACACAAATAAAAGCAGACAAAGGGTCTAGAAGAGAAGGGAAATGCCAAATGTCATAAAAAGAAAGCCACAACGAGGGACACCACCACCGCCGGCACGAAGCTGAAGAGGAGTAGAAGTCGTCCCAATGGCAGGACATTAAAAAGGGACCCCCGCTCTGGCTCTGCCAGTTTGAATAATAAAACATGACAAAACTATTTTATGTTTATGATTAAATTATGTTGGCCCCACAGCCAGTCTGAGGGGTGCCACCTCAGAGTCTCCAAAGCGATTGTGATTCTGCCACAACAATCGAATTAAATGCGCATAAATTATTCATACACACTCGACACACCACTCGCTCGCACTAACACGCATGCAAATCACGTTGGCAACTCCGCCGGGCTTCCCTCCCAGTGATTTCAATTATGGCTGGATATTCGTAGGCTCGTTCTTATTTATTTAAATTGCTATCGAAAAACTCTCGTTTTTGTTGCTTACTTTAGCCTAAATCAACATGGGTGCCTCCATTCCTCCCAGTGCCCACCCGATCCCCCTTCGGCTCTCTCCTTGGGTTATTTATTTTTATGACACTACGATTTCCGCAAGTGTCTCTCTGCGTGTGTGTGTGTTGTGTGTGTTCGAGTCCTTCGGCCTGACTGCCTGCTGATTATTTTCGTTTTATCTTGAGCCCCGTGCCATTCTGGACCCCCAATTTGTTTTTAGTGTCCTCCATATGCTGCCTGCTCCTTGGTTCCCCTGCAAATGTGTGTGTGTCTCTCTACATAAATGTGTGTGTTTCTGTGGGTGGCTATGGTGCTATTCTCTCCACCCTCCGCCCCTCTAATAATACATCGTAATTATAACGGTTTACTCTTTCAGCATGGTTTATTTTATGCCAAGACTTTCATGTAATCAGTGTGAATAATTTGGCCTCTATGCCCTCGATCTGATATAGGCTTTTATTTGCCCCAAACCCTTCCTGACCGACTCCCCAACTCCAACCACAAATCCCCCCACATTTATGGGCCCCGTTTTATGTCTTGTCTGTGCAATTGCGTGGACCTCACTCATTTAGAACCAATTAAAATGGCTTTTATTGCCGCCCACATAATGGCTAGGACCAACTTTTGGAGCTAAGCCATATACATACATTTTGAGAGTCCATTGCCCATTGTTGCCATGAACTTTTTGCGGGTGTAGCATTATCATCATATCGTGATTGAGTCTCGGTATCCGTTTCCGTTACCATTCTCGGCTAATTATAAGATAATATTTTTATTGCTAAAGCTTGATTGCCGCCTTGATCTTATGAGTTCTCGTCGTCATCATCTACACTAAACTAGGACATTATCACCGCACAGAATCACCCATATCTCTAGATGTCACCTCCACACACTACTCTGGCATTCGCATAAACACGGCTCATATAGAGGAGCTCTCTCTTTCTCTCTCTAGATACTAAATAATATCCTAGCTTAAGCCTAGCTTAGCTTAACATACGAATACTGCTCCCTCTTGTTCGATATCAGAAACATATCTTTGACAACCCAAGGGGAAATCTATAAATATCTGGGAGGCTCTTTTGTATAGTTTTTGTATTTTTATAAGAAATAATTAACCATAAAGTGCCAGTGAATAAAAAGTGACAACGAATCAAGCAACGTTTTTTTGACCTCAGTTCAGTTCAGTTCAATTTTTATCCCGTCGACACGAATCGCAACCATTTGTCAAGATCCCAGCAGCAACAACCACACCAGCAAATAAGCAAGCAACACAACAACAATCAAAAACAACTACAAAAACTATTACAACTATTACAAAACAACAATTACAACAACACATCAAATGCGTCTTTACTAAAACCAAATTGAAACAATTAACCCAACAAGAAGTATATTTCATATTTGCTAAAACTACTAAAAAACAACTGTAAAACCACACTTGTAAAATATGTCTATATGAAAAAGAGAAGAAAAAAAAAAACAAAAAACAACACACAAAAACATTGTGTATTATAAGACAACAATTCACCACAAAACAACAACCACAATTACAACAACAATTACAACCAGCAAAAACAAGGGGTTACAACGAAAGAGTCTTGATCCGAAGTCTTCTCGCAAAATCTTTTGAAGTAAGCTGAACTCGAAATGCAGGAGAAATACAAAAAATACAATCTCAACAACAACAAACAGCCGTATCGATATATATCGATATACTTATGCAAAAAAAACTAAATCAACAAAACGCAAACATAAATTAACAAATAAACAACAATTTCCACGAAGCTTCTCTCTTGCACTCTCTCTATCGAAGAAATAATATATCGAGCAGAAGAAGAAAGGAAAACTTGGTCGGAGAAATCGATAACAACTAACTCACCACTAACAGCAAAACTATGACTAATTGTACTCGTACTCTCTTGATTTTTCCTATGTGCCTCCTCCATTATGTTTAGCTATTTAATTTAATCATTTACTTTTTTGTTTCACAACAGTTTTCGGTTTCGATTAACAAATAACAACAACAACAACAGCAACAAACAAGCACACGGAAAAAGCTTAGAGATCGTATCCGCGAGTAGCCTATACCTAGCATCCACTGCGTGGGTCCCAAAAACTACTAAATATAACTACTCGTAATACCATCTACTACTAATACTACTATCCCCGCCCACCGCCACCCACCTGCCTGCCTTGCCTGCAAAAAGCTATATCCAAAAAAAAAATCTAATCGCCCGCCTAACTAACTATGTATGTCCCGGGCAAGCTACTGAAATCTATCGATCTGTCGACAGACATGCCAAGGGAATCGAGAACCGATAACCGATAACAAGTACTCATATTGCAACCCTACTAACCCAATTTTTGTTGTGTATGTGTGCGTCTCTGTGTGCGTAAATAAGTGCCAGATCAGAAATGAATCGAAGAATAGATATATATATATATTCTCCCCAAGTAAAAACAACCAGTATTCCAACCAGAACATCTACAGAATAAACAACCAACTGATACTACTACTACTATATAACTATAACTACAACAACAACAGCTACAAAAACAACAGAATGCAACCAAAAAAAAAAATCAAAATAATAAAGTTAAAATCTTAGCAAGAATGTGCACCAAATTCTTTTGCAAATACCATTCAATTTTATGCAATCTATACAACCAAATCCAATCAAGTCAAGTCAAAAATAAAATAGAGACCAGACCAGAAATTCAAAAACCACGAAACTGCTAAAGTATAGATATATCTATGTAATATGTATTTAAAAATAACTCTTTGGGCAGGACCAAGCATCACAACAAAAACGAAAACAACTCGCAGAACAAACTAAAAATTTTGCAAGAATTCTCACTGTCTCTCTCTCACTATCAAAAATCAAAATATCAAAATAAATCACAACCAACACTATCTACTATCTATCTCTATCTCGCTTGTGTTTGTCTGTGTGCAGGAGAGATGCAAATGCAAGGCACTGTTGTTGTTGCACTTGATGATGCAGCCGAGGAGCGAGCGGAAAAGTGCGAAAATACGGCGGAAAATCAAACAAGGAGGCGGCGGCGGCGGCGGCAGAGGCAGCGGCTAGAAATGGAAAAGGATCAGCTCGGCGCCGCAACGAAAATGGAGCAAAGATGCTCCCTAGTTCCGAAACCTGCATCACAGATAATACCAGCACTAATACTACTACTAATGCTACTAGTACAACTGCCATTACAACCCCAGCGATTAGTAGTCGTTATAAAGCGAAGTCGTATTTGAACAGATCCTTGAAATAATGTCCTTTGCGTGCCGTGCTGACTGTCGGCCCAAGTTGCAAAAGTTTTTGAATTTTTATTGCATAAAACTGAAAGAAGAAAATAAAGATCAGAGTATCAGAACAGATATCATCGGAATTAACCAGAGATATATACTCTAAATGTTGCCAATTGTGGTTGTTGCTGTGTGCCCAGAAATGTGTTGACCGAAGACAATCCGACGATATAATTCGATAAACCCCGAAAGAGAGAGGTCTAGACACTAGAACTGCTTGATGGATCTCATGTATAGAAATATATACATATAATTTTTGTTATATTTATCATATATATATACCATGAACCACAGCTTGAAGTTTATTTAATTTACCATTTTGTTGACGGAACATAAACAGAAGAAATAATTTATAAACCAAATAAATTAAACCAAAAACCGACCAAGTAAACATTTTTCCATTGGGATCTGTTCAAAGTTATATGTCAAAGTCAGCCATGATAGCCTCTGTATACCATATGCTCGTATTATTATCGCTACTGATTTCGGGGCCTGTAGAGAGAGTTGTATTGTACGCTGGTGGTATTAGTCGATCCGGTGCCGGTAATCGGTATCGGTTCTGGTATCGTTATGCCTATCGATACCATCGTATTTCATGTATGTAGTTCCTTCCGCCCGGGCCCTGAAACCCCCCGGGTTCTTTTGTGTCTCAGAGGTGGTGTGGAGACATGAGATGAGAGGCGTCGACTACACAGCGACTGTGCCGGAGGTGAGTCAGTTGAAGCACTCTAATCTAACTCTATGTCTAACTACAAACCATTTCATAGCTTGTAAGTGCAAAAAAAAAAATACCAAATCAAAACAAAGAAAAAATTAAGTCCCCGAGCAATTGTAAAATATCCAAAGCCAAGCACGACCTAAGAAACTCTCTTTCGCAATTTGAAATAATAAAACCAAGACCCTGTGTTCACGGTTCACGGTTAACTCCAATCCAAACCGTATGAACCTCCTCTCCTTCCATCCGAAATATGTATCTATCTTTTAAGAATTTAAGATTAGCTAAGTTTTCATTAATTAAGATCCTTTTGTGGCGCTGATAGATGGTTTTTTTGGGGCATACAAATCACATGGTCGAGAACATTATTCTCTCGATTAATTCTCTCCACAGCAGCAACATCCCAACATCCACTTGATTTGATTTACCAAGGCCGTAAAATAAACTTCTCCGCTGTGGCAATCGATGTAAATCATTAGTCCATTTAACCATAAAAAGTCAATAAAACAAACGCAAAATGCTGTACATAAAAATTAATTGCATTGCGCAGCGCGCTTGCCAAACATTTTGCCAAAAAAAAATATATACATTTAGTGGGGCAGCGAGAACAAATAAATACAAATAAATTAAACAGGTTCTGAAACAACTCGTTGGGCCAAGCCATTAGAGGTGTATGCAGTTATTGGGGTCGCCACTGCTACTTTTTGGTCAGGCCCCGGCACTAGAAGTTGGCCCTGAAACTTGGCCAGATCGTGTGAACGAACAGCAGCCCAGCAAGTTGGCGATAAATTCGCAATAAACGCATATATAGTTGTTCTCTTGGCTGTTCTGATGGATTTTCAGCTAGCTGATGTTCTCTGCTCTCTCTCTCTCCGCTTAATACCCCCGATTATGTGGCGTGGGGAAGCTCTTGATTTATGGGGCCTGTCGCCTTTTATCTCGACATATCGTGACGTATGGCTGGCGGCGGCTCATCGATGTGCATTTCGCTAAACAGTGTGTGGTTGTCATAAATTAATCCACTTTAAATGTATTATATAAGCTGGTTTGCTTTAGGTTTGTTTTTTTTTTCGATTGTGACTCTGACCTGCCTCAATCCCTCGCCTATATATTATATAAATACGGATTCATTGACATGCAGGCAATGAATAAAAAGCTCGGGCAGCAGCAGCTGAACATTAGCCAGTTCTCCCAGTTTTTTCGTGCATTTATTTAATAACGAATTCTCTCAACTTTTTTTTCGAGTGAAGAAAAAGTATGGTTTTTGGGATGCTCGCACTTGTGGCTCCCATATGGTCTAGTGGCTAGGATATCTGGCTTTCACCCAGAAGGCCCGGGTTCGATT
>JAEIIF010024535.1:0-13621 GCA_018874455.1 Drosophila trapezifrons | reverse complement strand
AAGCCTCTAATGAAAACTCTAATTAATGAAAACTTGTGCCCTGTGTCATGACACCATTATGGATAGTTCCATTATGGATAGTTCCAGATGAGTCATTATAGGGGAATTTTTCGACTAGAAATATGGTTTTAATTTAGGGGTTTCTAATATGGAAACCACAAGCTTCTTAGCTTTTGCTTAAAAATTAAAAAAAAGAGGTTCTCTAATATTTATATCCAAAACCCTACAATTAAATTCATTTTATAAATATCTCTGAGTCCATTTTGGCTTAATTATATATTACTCAGCTGTGAGTGAAAGCTAGTTATATTTTTAGATTTTTAAACTATAGTAATCGCTCATTTGTGCGAGGTTTATAGATATTTAATTAGTTTTCCCTTGTTTACAAGATAAAAACTTATCAAATCGTCCAAAGAATGGATGTGGAAAGTTTTGCGGATTCTTAGAAAAATAAACCATGACGACAACTCGATCACGACAGATACAAAGTTGTGTTTGCTTTATTGGTTTATTGTTATTTTCCCATAAACAGGTTCAGCACAAGCTGATAAAATAGTTTATACTCTGACATATTGCTGATAATAGTCTATTTCTGATATATTTGTTTGAATTTTTGCACGCTTTTATTTATTATCTATCCGATATGTGAGATATAACTTGTGCAAAATGTACTGATAATTATTGAGGGGAAGTGACCCTTTTCTGATAAGAAACATAGCGACAAGCAATCTTTTTTTGCTTTTAGGCACGTAATTGCGGCACTTGATCGCCGCTTAAGAGGCGCTTATCTTAGATAGGCTGGCACCTGGCCCATAAAAACAGCCAATTTAATTAAGACGAAAGTGCCAGGCGGCCCTGAACTTGCCACAGCCTTGGGCTGATGGCCAAAACGAAGGTGTGAAATCGAAGGGAACGGCAAACAATCGAGGCAGCGAAGAGATAAAACTGGGTCAGATTACACCCAAAAGCGTTGAGAAGTGCCCAGCGATCCGAATGTGCAATTAAACCGAGGAATATCCATTAAAAAAAGGCATTTCAGCGCCGCCGAAGGGCCACTTAAAGGTGTTTGCATTTGGCTGCTGAAAATTTGAATTTAAATTTAAATTTCTTTTATGCAGTCACGATTTGTTGACAAATATCTCATTTCATTTTCGCTTTTTTTATGGCACTTCTATAATTTCCGCTATGCTAGCACAACGCCCGGGAAGGCCACAGAGCTCAGGCCCTAAAAAAAACGAAAGAAAATAACAAGCCAATACCGAAGCCCCGTCAAAATAAAAGTCAGAGCGAGCGAAAGACTTTATTCACTTTCACTACCGACGATCGGTTGGTTGGAGTCAAGATTCGAATCGGAGTCGGAATTCGCGGTGTGGAGCGCATCCAGTCCCGTTCCGCGAGGCCAGGCAACTGATCCGCAGATGGAAGTCGCAGCCAGAACCCAGAACCAAATCTAAGTTTTATTCAATTATTTAAATATTGAACTCTGGGGTCGCTGGGGGCGCCTAGCCAATGAAAATGCAATTAACAAAGTCACGAAAAGCACTTGAAGTAGGAGGGTTGATTTGGGAGAATCAAAAGTTAACTACATTTATCGAGAGGTTATTGGAAACGATTGGGACGATAATGGATGAAAAATAGTATATTTTGTCCATTTTAAACTCTATTTACTAATTTATTACATTTATTTTTAGTCAAAATAAATATATAACACTAGAGTGAGCATAATTCATGGATATAAAAAGATTTTTTTTATTTTTTTGAGTCTTCCCATTGATAATACAATTTTACCTCGCTTTACGGCCTAGATTACAGCCGTATAATGAATCAATTGTTCTTTAGATATATCAACATCGAAAAAGTTTTTTTTGCCGTTATAGCAAAGCTTTTTAGGCCGTAAATCGAAAACGGGCCGTAACTGAAGAGGGCCGTATAGCGAAGTATGGGCCTTATAGCGAAGAATTTATAGTTTATGTTTATGGTTAACATTAAGCACAAAAATATATTATAGAATTGTTAACCTTAAGTACAAAACCATAACCATAAACATAAACTATAAAAATATTAACTTGGCTTAGGTTTTTCTTGGGAAATATTAATGTTGTGGATTAATTTAAAGTACCCTCAAGGGAAGTTTGAACTTTTGTTATTTTTACAAGATCTTTAAACCGTTTTTGAAGGCTTTAATCGATATGACAATAAATATAGATAAACCCCCGTCTAAATTCAATCCCAATATTCACAGATCTCTCCTCGCCAACTTATCGAGATTTTCCAGAGTACATAGAGATATTTTGTATCACATTTCTGGGTATTCCGTCTCGTCCAACGGGCAAAGAGGTTAATTTAATTAGGGGACCAGCGAGATCTTGGTTCCCCTCCGCGCTTGGCGGCAACTAAGTGTCGCTTACAGGGTGATCTGCCTCCATAGCCTCCTCCTCAGCCTCCTCGGGAACTTCCGCCATGGGGCAGCGATAATTGTAACTCAATTTTATTTGCATAATTGTGGAAATCGTTTCACTGCAATATTACGAGTATTGCATGCACCGTGGACCCCGATACCCCGCCGGCTTTTGTTTGGGTGCAAAACACTTAAACGGCTGCCGGATGGGCACGGACCTCGTGGCGGACTGGAAAATGCAAGTGGACATGGAGCCCGGACCACTTCCGCACTCCGGCAGTGCAGCGATGCACGAAAATAGATGTGGAAAATGGGTAATTGGCAAACGAACCTCCTCTGTCACCTCTCGAAAAAAAATATTATAAAATCCCACATGCAGAAATAAATAAATAATACATAATAATACATACAGGAAGTAACCTGGCCGAGCTCTCTGTCAACGTCAAGAGCTTAAGTACGGATAAGTGTACAGAAGTTCAATAGCGGTGAGGAGTTCCCCGGGTTAAAGGGGGACACCTTGTTAATTGTGTTTTTTGGCCAAGTTGCCGCCAAGACAAACGAACGAGTTGGTTGAACCGAAAGCTGAAAGCTGAAAACTGAAAACTGAAACTGTGCAAACACAGCCTAGAGACAAACACACGGCTCTAGTGATGGCAACGTGAAATGGCCGAAGGCCTAGAGAAACATTGTTTTTCCATTAACCGAAATTCTTCCCCTTTAACTTCGAAACACTTGCTGGATTCTAATAATGATAAATCACCGGAAATTCAATGCCTTTTTGTTCCAAAAAAATTTAATAAATATTTTTCATGGTTTATCCGGGGCTTATGAAAGTTTTATAAATATTTTCAATGCTGTATCCGTGGCTTAATTTACCGGAACGTTTAACTCTTCATTATCAAAAGGAAAACATGAAAGGCATTTCACCGAATTGAGTTTCCATACGCGATTTCTCTTTCAATGATTAATTATATTTCCTTTATAATGAGTTTAATAATAACAATTAATGGAATTCTATGAAACGATTGTTGAGTGAATAAAAGTTTATATATTTTTAGTCAGCGTTTTTATATTTATATGAGACTTTATAAGGTTTCTTTGTTATTTATCTATATTTAATTCTTAGGAAAGTATTTTGAATTAAAGGAAATAATTAAAGAATAATACTATTTCTATTCTTTATCATCTTTTATATTTTATCTAAATTTCCACCTTTAATGACATATGTGGCAAATTTTAAACAAAACTATCTCTTATCTTTATTTGTTGTATCTTTTGATGATTCATTTCTTTCTGCTGACTAAGTCAGTATCAGCCTAATGACAATAAATTCATTTGTTATTATTATATGCAGCATTTACACAGTTTATCATTTTGTAGATATTTGTTTAAAATATTTCTGACTGAATTATCTAAATTTCTGACATTTCCATTGTATCTGCCGAAAATTTACCTCACGTTTTTGCCGTTCGTTGTGGCCACCACATCGAGGTGTGCCCTCTGCATCGAACTTCCTCATCAGCTTCAGCAAACGACAGCAACTACAGCTCATGGCAGCCATCCCTCATCCCCCGAACTCCCCCCTGCTCCGTATCCCCCATCTCTAGGTGACACAGCAAAGTTCAAAGCCCGCCTGCACCCAGTGCGGCTTTTTCAGTTTCGAGTTCGAGTTCCATTGACCAAGCCAAGCCAAGCCAAGCCGTAGATAATTGCTGGCCGCAAAAGCGAAAACAGCATTTTGGCCAAATAATAAATAGAGAACGCCTACGCCAAGCGGAACAGAGCTATAGAGCCAGAGCCCGTGTAGTATATATCCAAAACTACTTCTACACCATCATCATCATCGCCGCTGACTACGCAACTGTGCGAAAATCGCTTTGGAAGTTGGCTTCGAGCGGAGCTCTTAATATGGATACAGTTAATTGACCTTGATTGGTTCTCTTTCGGGCAAAGCAAGCTGGAGAACCGAGTGTCTCTGTCTGCTCAGGGCAGGGAGCATCAACATAATCATTATCGGGAAGCAGGAATCCGGGAGGAGGCCAAAGCGGCGCATTCCTGGGATTCCCGACCCAGCCTAATCAGCATAAAATAGTCTGCGATTATCCCCGTTGGCGCACATTTTTTGGTGACAGGCTTTCCGGTTTGTTTACACAGAAATAATTATAATATTTTCTATTCCTGACATCATAATTAAGCAGGAGAATTTGTAACTATGTTAAGGAATTAAAAACTAGAATTATGGGTGGCCTTTAAAACCTAATTAATTGTTGTCAGTTCTGAAGAATACATTTAAGAGCTATTTAGACCCTAAAAATACTAGGTTTATCTACTTTTTTGTGCAGTGCATAGCCACGGAAAGCACTTGAAGAAGGAGGGTTGATCTCGGAGAATCCCAAGATAACTACATATATCGAGAGGGTATTGGAAACGATGCAATATTTGATGAAAAATAATATATTTCGTCCATTTTAAAGTCAAATTACTAGTTTATTACATTTATTTTTAGTAAAAAAAAAATATATAGCACTAGATTGAGAAAAATGCTTGAATATAAAAAGCTTTTTTATATAGTTTTGCGTCTTCCGATTAAAAATACACCTTTACCTCGCTTTACGGCCTAGATAGCAGCCGTATAATGAATAAATTCTTCATCAGAAGTATCGATATCGAAAAAAAAGCATTTTAGGCCGGTAATCGAAAACGGGTCGTAATTGAAAAGGGCCGTATAACGAGGTATGACTCTATCACAGTTAACCTTAGGCACAAAAATACTTCAACTATCAAATAACAATAAACTATAAAAATATTAACTTGGCTTAGGTTTTTCTTGGGAAATATTAATATTGTGGATTAATTTAAAGTTCCCTCAATGGAAGTTTGGACCTTTAAAACCTAATTAATTTTTGTCAGTTCTGGAGAATACTTTCAAAAGCTATTTAGACCCTCAAAATAATACGTTTCTCTACTTTTTTGTGCAGTGCATAGCCTCGCCTTAAGGTCATCTGTCTCCCACTCGTCTAAGGATCAGATTCCTGGGACTGGCACGAGGAAATATGCCGACAACGCCTCCTCCTCCTGCTCCTGCTGCCACTTGGTGTGAGGAATTTTTCATTAGGAAGGAAGCAATTTCATGCCGGGTTATCCGAGCTCCCCCACCAAAGGCTGTGCGTGTCCCGCCTGGAACGCACTATCCCCTCCCACGCTTGGCCAAGGTGTGGCCTCCACCCCCGGCGTATGCTAAAGGTAAACATTGGAAGGGAAGGAAGGGAAGGAAGCAACTCACCCGCTGACATGTTGAGACGTTTGCGCGCATCGCGCTTGGAGTAGAGGAACTGGAAGCCCGCGCCTAGTTTCTTGCCCGTGGAACCACTGCCACTGGCCACTCCACCACCACTGGTACCGCCACCACCACTGACAGCCGCTGCTCGAGCGGCCAGTCCGGGCGAGCGGTACCGCGCACTCTTGGCACTGCCCGTGGCCGAGACGGTGGACGAGCTGGAGGGGGTGTAGTTGAGGGCGCTCTGCGACTTGGTCTTGGGCGTGCTGGTGATGGGCGCCCCACCCGCTCCGGTGGTGGGGAGCCGCGGCAGGGAGTTCGTGCTGGCCACCACCTGGCCGGAGTTCAGGCTGCGCGGCAGCGTGGAGCGAGCGCCGCCAAACTGATTCGACGGAGACTCGTCGCTGGAGTCCGTCTCGTAGATGGCATCCGGGACACTGGACCGCCGCACATCCTTGGTGGAGTCGCCGCCGAGCGAGGAGCCGGCCGACGAGAGCCAGGGCTTGGCCGGCGAGGACTCCAGCTGGTGGTGATGGGCGTCGCCGCCGCCGATGCTGCCGCAGGAGCGGACGCGATCGAGCTGCTCGCGGCTCAGGCTCTGCTGGTGCTGGCTGAAGAGAAGGTCGCCTGCCGATCGGCGCTTTGCCACAGCCAAAGCGGACGCAGACGACGAGTTATCCCTGTCCAGTTGGCTCAGCTGGCTGAGCCTGGTTCTGCTGTCGCCATTAGCCAGTAATGCCGACTCAAAACTGCCGCGCCACGAGAAGCGCTCGTAGTCGCTGGCCATGCCGCCCTCCTCGCCGGCATTGTCCGAGTGTCCGGTGTGTCCCGCCGAGGATCCTCCTGCTCCGGCTCCACCTGCCATGCTGCCACCTCCTGGATGATGCACGGTGGCCTGGTGATGCAGGTGATGGACATGCGGCGTGATCCCATCCAGCAGGAGGTCGTGCGACCTACTGCGCAGCTTCAGCTGCTTGAGGGGCATGGCCCGCAGCTGCTCCTCCACCTCGTCCTCTTCGTCCTCCGTCGTGGTGGCCGAGATCTTGGCCTGCAGCCGACGGTGGTGGCGCTGGCCCTGCGGCGAGGGCGTCGGCGTCTCGTTGCCGCTGCTCACCTCGTGCATCAGGGCCACCAGCCGGGTGCCGATGTGCTGCATCACCTTGGCGAACAGCTGCGGCGATCGCTCTGTGGACTGCTCCTTCTCCTCGGCCTCTGGTGTGGCCTCTGGCTCGGGTTCGCCGCCTGCGGCCACCTTGCTGAAGGAGGCCACCAGCTTCTGGTAGACCAGGGCCTCCACGGGCACGGCCTGGCTCTCGTCCAGCAGACCGCCGTCGCCGCGATCGCCCTCCTCGTCCACCTCGAACTTGTTGATGATCTGCTGGCAGCTGGCCGAGATCTGGGCCTTCAGCTGGCCCTTCCGCTCGCCGCCCTCCAGGTCGGAGCTGGTGTAGTCCGAGGAGTCGTAGGAGTCCGACCAGGTGTCCTCGCTGCTCAGGTACTCGACGATCTCGCGCACCTGGTCGTCGTTGATGCCCGGCACGGTCTTCATCAGGCGCGTCAGCTCGTTCTCGAAGTAGGCCAGCTGGGCAGGCCGGGATTTGGCCAGCCTCCGCTGGGAGCTGGGCGTGCTCTGTCCCTGTCCCTGGTTGGGCGTGCTGGGCTTGCTCTGCTGCGCATTGGCAGTGGCCACTATGAGCGTCTTGAAGAACTGCCGCATCTTGCTCATCATCAGGTTGGTCTCCTCGTCGGAGCTCCAGTTGTTGAAGCTGTCCTTGCGCACCAGGTTGGGCAGGGCGAGGTTCCGCCGCTGGCTGGGCACCAGAGAGGCGGCCGCCGCTGCGGCTGCCGCGGCCGAGGTGCTGGGCAGATCCATCTTGGCCAGGCTGATCTGGGAAGCAGCCGGCTCCCGATCCTCGCTGATTTGCTCCAAGGCCGAGGTGGGACTCTTGGGCGGCTCACAGTCCGGCGCCGCCTTCAGCAGGTCATCGTTGCTGCCCACAAAGCCACTGTCCCGGCTGTGGTGGTGCTGCTGCTGCTGCTTCTTGGCCTGCGACTGCATCTGCACCTGGCCACTGCCGCCGGGCGTGGGTGTCCGGCACTCGGAGGGCTCCAGGTCGTGCAGCTTCTTCTCATCCAGCGAGTCGTGGCGCTTGCGCAGCTGCTTCTTCCGCTTGATGGTGTCCGAGGAGGAGCCGTCGGAGGCTCCGGCATTGGCCAGATGGATCACAGTGTCGTCGCAGCCGGCCTCCGACTCCGAGGTGTCCTCCACGGCGGCAGCAGAGGCGGATGTGACCGTGACATCCATGGCATCCGTCTCGGGCAGCAGGAGGTTGTCCAGCGAGGAGTTGTGGCTGCGCGGCGTGCCCCTGGCCCGCACCAGGCGCTTCCGGCGCTGGCTGGGACTCGGGTGTCCCTCGCTGTCGCTGCCCACACTGCCGCCGCTCTCGTCGCTGTCCGCCTGCTTCTCCGCCCCGCTGAAGCCCATGAAGCCCGACAGGAAGTACTTCTCGAGGCGGGAGGAGGCCAGATCGGAGGCGCCGCCGCTCTCCAGCAGCTGCTCCTCGTGCGGCAGCGAGTCCAGGCTCTCGGAGCACTCGGAACTCACCTCCGAGGCGGTGTCGTCGCCCCGCGTATCGATCGAGCTCATCACCCGACCGTCGCCCAGTCCAAAGAAGAAGTACTTCTCCAGCTCGGAGGCACTAAGTCGATGGTGGTGCTGCAGGGTGCGCTGTCTCCTTCGCTCGGCCAGATCCTCGTCCTCCAGCTCGGCATCCTCGTTGTCCGCCCGCAGGGAGGCCACCTCGCTCTCCTCGCAGCTCTCCTCGACGATGGTGTGGAGCGTAAAGTCAATGGCCGACCGGTTGTAGCCCCTCAGCTCCTCCTCGCGATCCACGTAGCCATGCCGCCGTCCGTTGTCGCTTTCGCCCTCGGCATCCTCGGAATCCGTGGCCGTGGGCGTGGTGGTGGCATTGCTCAGGTTCTCATCCTCTTCATCTTCCTCGCCGCGCTGGCTCAGCTCCTCCACCCAGGAATCGTCGTCGGCCAGGCCATCCTCCAGACACAGTTCTGGTGGCTCATTCAGCGAGTCCACGCTGTACGAGTCGCGATCGCTGCTCAGCAGTTCCAAGGCGCGAAGTGAGTCATGGCTGAGGTTCTGGCCAAAGCCAGACGGGGACGGGCCTTTGTGGCTAATGGAGTTTGGAGCCATTTCGTAATCGCCGCCGCCAGTCTTTGTTGCACTTTCGTTGTCTTTCGTGATCATGACAAGGCTCCGATACTTGGCTGAAAGTGAGTTTTTGGGAGAAGCCAGTTCGCTGGCGGAGGCTGCGAATGCTGGCGAAGTAGAGGCTGCTTCTCCTCCTGCCGACATGGCTCCAGTTCCAGCTGATGGCTGGCTGGCTCCAAATATCTTGTCGTAGTCGCTGCCGTCGTTTTCTCCGCTTTCCAAGGCACGAGGTGTAGCCGGAGCTACGTCACTGCCGCTGTTGTTGGTCTTTTGTGCTGCGAAAGCGTCATTATTATGGCCAGGTTCGTTGTTCGTGGTATTGGTATCGGTATCGTTGGTGTTATTGTTGCTATTGTTATTGCTATTGTTATTGCTATTATTGCCTCCGTACAACGCGGAGCGTGGAGCAACCGCAACGTTTAACATCTCATGTTCGACTGACGGCGATGGCTTCGACTCCGATTCGCTTACGTTTTCGGAGCGATAGCGACGTAGCTCTTCGGCTGCGCCGTCGGCTTGAGAGCGGCAAGCGACAGGTAGGCGGAGAGAGCGGAGTGTTACCTGCTCGAGCGGCTCAGGTGCTCCACGACTCGTCGAGAGCGAGTCCAGCGAGTAGTCGCTGTTTTCGTTTATTTTGCATGCTTGGCTGCATGCGCCGACCCTCTGCGTTTGCTCAGCTGTTTGCTGTGGCTCCTCTGTCTCCTCTTTCTTCTCCTGCTCTTTCTCCTCCTCCTCTTTCATCTCCTCCTCTGCCTCCTCTTTCATCTCCTCTTTTACCTCTACCTGACCATCGCTATTTGCCTTTACCTGCGCACAGGTAGACATCCCATCTCCGTCATTAGAACTTGGTACGCTTGAGAGGCTTTTCCGCGAAGCAGCCGGGCTGCATTCGTTGGGTTTCCCGGTGCTACCTGAGTGGGCGGCAGCCAGAGAAGTGCCCGCCGTAGCCGTGGTCAGCTGCAGGTCCTCATTGATTTCGGCCACTCCCTGGCGCAGGCGCTGCAGCTTCATCTCCAGCTGCGAGTTTTGCTTGTGCAGCTCCAGCAGCCGATTCACATCGTTCGAGATGCTGTGCAGCTCCTCGCAGGCATCCATCACCTCATCGCGGCGGCGCTCTAATTGGACCGGCTCCGAGTCTGGCAGAGATCGCATGCAATGCAGCACCACGCCGTCACCGTCGTCGTCTGTCTGGCCGCCCACCACCACAATGCAGTTGGCCAGCTCATCGCTTGAGTTGGCAACGCGGTGGCGTTCACTTTCATCATCGTCGTCGTCGTCGCTCGATTGGCAATCACGTGCTGAGGGCGCCCTCTCCTCCGCCTCCAGCGGCTTCACATAGTTCAGAACGATGCCGCAGTCGGTGCGCTCGGTGTCGGTGTCATTGTCGGAGGAATCATCTAGGTTGGCCTCGGAGGAGGACAGGGAGTCGCCCTCGGTGGAGGAGCTGCGTCGCTGGCGGCGGGCGCCCGGCTGGCGGTTGACCACAAACACCTTGTTGAAGCGCCGCCGCTTGGGCCGGCGATCGGCCACGGTTCCTGTGTCATCCGAGTCGCAGGACTCCGAGCTGGAGCTGGAGTCTGAGCTGGAACTGGAGCTGGCCTCGCTGGTGGTGCTGTGATGGCGCTCTGGCAGCTGCTCTTCCTCATGCTCCCTCTCCCTTTCCTGCTCGTCCTCCTGCATGGCCGCCGCCACATTGTAGCTTCTTTGAGTGGCCTTGCGGGGTTTTCTCGCCTCCTCCTGCTCCTCGTCGTGGCTGCTGGTGCTGCTGGCCTCGTCCGGACTGCTGGCCGCATAGCTCTCGCTCTGCAGATGCGACACCGCCTCCCGGCCTGCCGGCGATGATGCCTCATCGGACATGCTTTGGCTCTCTGTAAGTCGATTGGAGGACAAATTCTTGGCAGCCCGGCGCTGCTCTATGGGAATGGGATCTAGCTGCTGGGCCCTCGGCTTGGGCTTGCTGGGCCTGGCCACATTTTCGACTGCAAGTCCGCCGAAACGAGTTATTACCGCAGGAGCTGTTGGTGCCTGAGTTTGTGTTTGAGTTGCTGCTGCTGGTACTTGATTTTTATGTATATTCGTTTCCACTTCTTCTCGACTGTGGCTCTGGCTGCTCCTCTGGTTGTTGCTGTTGCCGCTACTGGCCAGGTAGGTTTGTGTTGTTGCCGCTGGCCGGGTTTCGCATAGATTTCGGCTCTCGGAATGGTATTTGCTGGCACTCGCCGCTCTCTGAGCGAAGGCAATAGCCACGGATGTTGCTGGCGTGCTCAGCTTATCACTGGCGACACTGGCAACATGTGTCTCCGCTGGCACTGTGCCTCCGCCGCCGCTGGCGCTGCTGCCTTGGTTGGTTTTATCATAAACATTACACAATCTCTGTGTTGTGGGCGTTGCGGCGGTGCTCCTCTTGGTCTGGGTGTTGTTGCTATCGTCGCCGCTCTCTGTGTTGTTGCCGCTGCTCGACTCGGGCTGTTGCTCACTCGACGGCGAACGCGACGCTACTAAACTTGTTGGCTTTGGCTTGAAAGCATTGCTGGCCATTTGTTGGTAAAGCTGTTGCTGTTGTTGCTGTTGGTGTTGTTGCTGCTGATGTTGCTGTTGGTGTTGCTGTTGCTGCTGCTGCTGTTGTTGCTGATGTTGCTGTTGCTGCTGCTGTTGCTGTTGTTGCTTTTGGTGTAGCTGCTGATGTTGCTGCTGCTGTTGCTGTTGCTGCTGATGTTGCTGATGTTGCTGTTGTTGCTGCTGTTGCTGCTGCTGCTCATGTTGCTGCTGCTGCTGCAGCGAGTTGGCAGCCCTTGTGCCAGCCAGCGTCTCCAGACTCCTGCCCGCTGTGCCATAGCCCGAGGTGCTCGTCGATGAGGATGAGGAGGAGTGCATGGAGGAGCACAGCGACTGCGTCATCAGCGATCCCAGCGAGGCACTCAGCTCCGGGGCCGAGGACTTGAAGCCTCCCAGGCCGCGCAGGCGCTGCGGCATCAGCGGCATCAGTGGCGGCGGCGTCGTGGGCAGCTGCTGGCAGCTCCTGGTGGCCATCGGCGGCGTTGCATCGAAGAGGTTGCTGCTGGCCGCCGCCGCAAACTGCTGCGAGTAGGCCGCCACAATGGCGGCGAACTGCTGCTGCTGGCCGGCCGCCTGCCAAAGCTGCTGCAGCGACGCGGCCAGCTGCTCGTCCTGCTCAAGGAGGGGATTCCCAGAGCCCGGCAGCTCCGGCCAGTTGGGGTAGGCGGCCATGGGCACGGGAATGGGCACGGGCACAGGTATGGGCACGTACTGGGGTTGCGGTGGCAGCTGCTGCTGGCCGGGACTGCAGCTGCAGCGGCTGTGATTGTGGTGGTTCTTCAGGAAACGGGTCTTGATCCTGGTCTTCATGCTCAGCGGATGCGGAGGCGGCGGCACTGGCGGCGGCGTCTGACCGGAGCTGGTGTGCGAGCTGCTCTCGGTGTTCAGCACGAACTCCTCGTCGGTGCCCGTGTCGCTCTCCCGGATGCGGGAGCAGTAGCTGTTCCTCAGGCCTGGGGGACGGCGCTGCACCAGCGGGGAGTCACTGTCGCTGGACTGGCACTGACGCACTCGGGGCGGCGGCGGCGGCGGAGTGGCCCTGGCCGTGGAATAGGCAATCATGGTCGTGGTGGTGGTGGTCGTGGTCGTGGAGATCATCGAGGGCTCAAAGTAGTCCCAGTCGCAGTCCTCCACATTGCTGACAATGCTGTGGCAGTGGTGGGTGGAGCAGGAGGAGTCAGTGTCATCCTCCTCCTCTTCGCCGTGACAGGACGAGGATGAATCCGAGTTGAGGAAGACGAGCTTGAACTCGTCGGCTTCGACGTTGTACTGCGACTGCTGCTGCTGGCGTCCGTGCTGGGTGGAACACCTGAAGTCCAGCTCCGATGACGACGACGTTTCCATGGCATCGCACCCTGTTCCTCCTCCTCCTCCCGATCCCATATCACCGGAAACCGCGGACAGCTGCTGCTCTGCGCTGCCTGTGGAGTAGCGTTGCTCAAAGTTAGAGGCGTCGTCGGGGTTCGGAGACAGCCAACACCACGGAAATACTGGTTACACACACAGAGACACGGACACACGCAGGTGGAATACCGGTTGCCCTTTTGGGGGTGAGTTTGTCCCAGCACCAATGTTAGTCACTCACAGATGGGTTAAGCACGAGCACGGGTGGATGAAAACTTACAGCTAGCATGGGTTAAGCTTGGATGGTCATGGCACCGAGTACACCGAAGATATAAATAGAAACTACAAGCTACAAATAGACCCAAAAGCAGGGTGTTTGAGGTGTTAGCCAGTCCCAGTAGTTAGTAGTCAGTCGCCTTATCAACCCCAATCGGCGGATTGTTATCTAGGCAATGGTATTTGTGCCTGGGCCCATAGCGCGATATTATCCATAAATATACACAAGATACTTGATATACTCAAAGCAGACTCGAGATGTCACTAATCATACCCATTTCCAGAAGTTTGCCAAGGCTTAAAGTTCGATTACTGTTTACGGTTTCAGAGAATAATATTATATTTACAAAAGTGGGAAGGGAAAAGAGTTTAATTCCGAAGAAATATGTTTTAAATTGCTATTTAATGCTTGGTTTCCGAATTGAATTAAGAAATGGTCCATCATTAGCATTTAAACAATTTTAATTTAATAAATCTTCTAGTGTCAGTAATGGTGTCATGACACAGGGCACAAGTTTTCATTAATTAGAGGCTTCATTAGAAC
>JAEIIF010024534.1:0-10923 GCA_018874455.1 Drosophila trapezifrons | reverse complement strand
GAACTCTACTTAACTCTCTCTACTTTTTATTATGTCAAGTAAATATCAGGTACAAAGATTAATAAATAATTTTATTTAGGTTTATTGGTGACTTGTTAATATTAAAATATTAATTTTCAAATCAACTGGATATTTATGTAGCTCACTGTTAACGTATGGAAAAAAAACCTTTCACAAAGGGAAATGACTTATTAAACTTGTCATCACTTGCTTAAAAGGGTTCTTCAACCTCCAACTGACATTTATGCAAATCGGAATTCGGGGTTAGCAACGCCAGTCAGCAGCCAAAGGATAATGTTAAATATAAAATGGACTATGCCAGCTGTTGCCGATTGTCGTCGTCATTCGGTCGTTTATGGAATTTAAACTCTGCAAATATGCATTTAACACACTTCGGCGTGTCGAGATGCTGCAACAGTCTGTCCATTCCGGCGTCCTGCGTCCGGCGTATATGTATATGTATGTGTATGTATAAATAAAAATCGCCAGCAGCTGTTGGTGGGATGGATCTGGTCGGAATGGGTGGCGATGGATGGCTGCTTGGAGCATGGGACGTGAAACGGGCGACGTGGGCAGTGCGGCATTTTGAAGAGCATATGAAAAGTTTGGCTCCCATGTTTGTCGCATGGAATTTATGACGAATTTTCCAACTCGACGCATATTGCAGAACATTTTTGGGTCCGCTCGCCCGGCCTAGGCCTGTGATTCCATCCTTCTCTGGCTTTTCCACCATGAACTGCAACCACAGCAGCCGCAACGCAGGCAGATCCAGAACCAGAGCCGGGACAGCATTTGGTTCATGGCTTGTTCCTGGCTTTCTCTTTTTTTTTTCCTTCTTTTTCTTTTTCCAAAAATCCAACCCAATCCCAGTCCGAATCCCCCACTTGGGTACCAGCTTTCCATGTAGCTCCTATTGCTCGGTTGTTCGGCCACATGACGTAGCCTCGCTGTGGCGGAGTCCCGAATCCTGGAGCTGCCCAAGGGTGCTCTCCGTACTCCGAAATTGTTTTAGTGTTGTTAGAAATTTTCAAATGCGATTTGACATGTATAAAGCACAGACTGCGGAAAAGGGCCAAGGGCGTGACTGCCGCTAACAAATTCGGATGGAATCATGTGGAGAACCTATTGCCCACCAAAATTATGCAATTGTTAGGGTTTATTTTGTGAAATCTGTTAACAAGAATTTTGTTTGTAAAGCAAAACAGAACGTATTTACTTATTTTGGAATATAATTTTCTGTTTAGAGAGGCTTGAAGGCTCAGCCTCTTCATCTTGGGCATTTCTGTATTATTAATAAATTACTAAATAGATTATTTTCTTCGATAATCATCGATTTAAGAATCAGTATTAGTTGCTATGAGCTCTTTGTTTGGAATGCGTATTTTTTCTTTCCATTCCCTTCCTCTTTTTATACTCCTCTTTCCCCTATTTTCTTATAATCCAAGTCATATTGGGCACTCCCTTCATTTATCCCTGTGTAGGATCTCTAGGCTAGCTCAACATGTTTTTGATCTCCCTCCTTTTTGTGGGGATTATGCTAATTGGTATCCATTGACTGGCTGAGTCTTCTCTGAAAGGAGGGTTTGGACCACATGGATTGACTGTAACCACAGCTAAAGACTATGGAAAAACAAAAAAACAGATATTGTTCAAGAAAAAATTCTGTTGATGGTCGATGTATTTCCCATTTGGTCAGTTGAGTTGAAAAGCCTGGAAATACTTGAATAACAGAAGGAAAACAATTAATCGGAAGCAAGGAAAAACTTGCCATTCGGTAGTTACATTCATATGTTCTTTTTTTAGACCAAGAACAATTTTTAATGAAAGAAACCAGAAGAAATGCGAATTCCTTAACCTAAGAACTACCTCCAGCTTGGCACATCATAAATAGAATACAAATAATTTGATTTTTGCTAGCTTAATCCCTTTATTATACACATTTTCATCAAATTGCCGGCATAATCTGCTTGATTATTCCGACCGGCCCATATTATTATGCCATTGAACAGGCCATAATCATAATCATAGCATTTATCTAATATGCCAGCGAAAATATTTGCTCATTTAATAAGGGCACAAAGCACACCGTTGCCTGTGGCGGCCATTGACGGAAACCGAACCGGAATCCCCACCAAAAACCCACACTCGCACCCACACCCACAGAGCCTGGCCAAAAATGAAGCTGCGAAATGCGAACGATGATGATGCTGGGCGCAAACAAGTCGCAAATTGAATTGATTGGCGGGTAAACAAGCCCCGGACCCGGATGCCACGCCCCCCACAAAAAGGCTGATAAACAGATCCAGGAGCTGGCCATAACCAGAATCGAAAAACCAGCAGCAGCAGCGGGCAGCCAGCCACAGGCCCTAATTGAGCGTGAACATAGAGAGCATAATGCGCGGCCAAAAAAGCGGACTTCAATTTTGATAAGAAGGCTCCAAGCTTTAGCTGAAACTGGAACTGGGAAATTAGCAATTAGCCCTCGAAATAAAATGGCCAAGGAAATTGTCAAAGAGCCGGTGAAATTGTTTACAAACCAATTACAAAACTAGGAGCCAAGCCACAAGACAATGGCAACTGATTTTCTCCAGCAGCTTGCCCAGCTTGCTGACCTTTGAACCCGAAACTTGCCTTCAGGCACAGCTGCTCGAAAGTAAAATCCAGCGGAGCGCCAAAAATTGCGTTATCTTAATGAGTTTAAACGTTAATCAGGCAAAGCATGGCAAAGTCACCGAAAAAGGCGCTCGGCGCAGGATACGGAAATGGTGGCCATTTTGCTGGCAAACCACAACAGTGGGCCAGTGGGCCAAAAAAAAAAACCTAAATTTCTGGCTGCGGCAAACGGAAGTCGAAGAAGAGTCAGGCCAAGTCCAGAGAGTCCGAGGCGGCACGGATGCATATTAAATTAATAATTTGACCTCATCCTGCGACTTCTGCTCGGAGCTGGGAGACTGGGCTAATTTCTGCATCCGCCCGCCGCCGAGATTTTGGCTAGCTGATTGCGACAAGGACAACATCGGTGTGGGGGCCATGTGGCGCTAATGTTTCACCCGAGACCCGGGACTCGGAACCCAGGCCCACAGTGAGACCGAGACCGAGAGATAAACAATTAAAAACTTTTGCAATTTGCGGTAATTCCACTCTTAACCCCTTGGACGACGCCAAGTGCGCATAACAAGTAGCTAGTAACGTTAGTATTTTTTTGCAACTCTTAACTTAACGCTCAAGTAAGATTGGGATTAGAGCACAGAAAATAATTGGGGTGATAGCCAAAATAACAAAATTTGTTTACTTCTTTGAGTTAGAGGTAAAACGTTATCAGTTTCGATAGATTTCCGGACTTATTTAAGATTTTTACCTGATATTTATAGCAAACATTATAATTTATTGAAGGTTGATTACATTCATTAAATGCAATAAATAATTTTGAATTCATTAATAAAGGTGTTAGTTTGCCATTTATATGCAATAACTTTGTTATACAAGAAAGGTTGTTATACTTATAAATAAAGGCTTCATATTTTCTTAACACATATAAAAGAAATATTGCGTTGCCTCTGTTTTATATTGAACTATATATTTTTGCAGTGTAACTGATTAGCAAGTTCCCTTTGTTATCTTATCACTACTTTTTAGATTGCACCACTGACTGATAAAGAAATAGGCTGGTCTTAACCCGATTTTTGTTGCAATCATGTAATCTATGTTGATTTTGCGCACGTTTTTCCTTATCAATCAAAACAGTGTGCAAAAATGTACACCCGGCACTTTGTTGGTGGTCAAACCTATAAATACCCAAGAAATCGAGCAATACTGACCATAAACACAAAACAAAGTATTCAGCAAGCTTTATTTTTAAACGAAATAAATAACAAATACCTACAAAATGGTGTGCAAAGGATGTGGACCTAGTAAGTTGAAAATAATATAATTAAGTTAATATAATTGCAACGATCTTCCAGTCTGATCTATAAAGTTCCCTATTTTTCATTGAATACTGAGTAATAATATATTATTTTCCAGACTGCAAGTGCACGGACACAAAGTGCGGTGACAATTGTGCCTGCAATAAGGACTGCAAGTGCGTTTGCAAGAATGGACCCAAGGATCAGTGCTGCAAGACCAAGTAGATAGGGGAACGCCGATAAATAGAATACAGATAAAACCAAATAAATAAAACCGATGGCCAAACCTCAAGTCAAATAACACATTTCACTTGAATTGGTTGTCTTCCGCCGCCTAGTGTCTGTCAGAAATGATATTTCGCTTAATTACAATTTTGCGGGCGACACTGCTAAAAATGCATAAACACACACATGTCGAGGACAAATATTTACCATGGCTGTCGTTTGTTTTTGTTTCGTTGTTAGTGGCCCAGAGGCTAAGTCCTCTCCTGGCCAAGTGTCACACACATTTTTGGCCACGGTCGTCGCATTGCAAAATGCGCAATTATTGCATTTGTGGCGCTTGGCGCGTGGCAGGATGGCAGCCGTATGGCAGGATGGCTGCAAAATTTATGCGGTCTCATTTGGAGCGGCGAGGACACAACTCGAAATTGTGACACTTGTAAGTGAGCGTGAAATAATTTCGCGCATTAAGTATACGCAGCGGAGGCCGCCCACAACAATGCGCTCTGCCATTAGAAGTGCAATTGTTTAAGCAATTAATTAGCACAGTTCCGCCGCGACGATGAAGTGCCGAACAAAAATACCCAGAAAAAAAAATATGAAGCGTCGGCGGCCACTTAAGGACTTCTTCTCCGTGCAACCTCCTCTCGGATTGCCTTCATAATAACCTCGCCAGAGTGGGGCCTTTCGGAGGGTGTGGAAAACTCGTGTTTCACTCCAACAATGAACTTTGTGGCGGTGGCTGGGGGCTGGCTTGTGGCGGTGGGGTGCTGGGAAAAATTCTAACCGCAAATTGCGGAAATGCCTGTCTGGGCCGTCTGCTCGTCTGCCTGCTCTAATTGTCTGTACATAATTTAGGCAAACATTTTTAATTAAGTGCAATGCCCGGCTCACACACCAGTACATGGCTTGGTTTTTAATTCCGTCATTAATCTTGCAGAGCCATTGCGAGGTGTACTCGAGCAGTTGATCGCAGCAATTAGGGCTGAGTTTTAGACTTTGGTGTTTGTTTTTTTGTTTGTTGTTTGCCTTTCCCTTGAATACAACAATCAACAAACAGTTGCAGCACCAAGTCCCAACACTTTTTGTTTGCTGCTGCTGCAACTTTATTTACTCAACTGCGGTGTGTCTGGCTTTACCCTTTTTTAAATGGTTATATTAGCTCGAGCATGCGATTTGATATGTTTTAATTACAGCTTAAACATTTAACTGACTATTAAAAATAAGACTTAAAACAATTCCACACTAAGCTAATATTTAAAATTGTACAATTCGGATTTATAAGCCACTTAAAAGATATATTTTTTATAAAATGAACATCCAAGCTTTCTGCTAAAATCTTAGACAAATTCTGGTAATTATAGAATTAGCCATATCTTAAAATAAAAACTTGTTGAGTTACTTTCAACAAGAGAATGAAAACTTGTACACTTTGCGACCATCCTGGCTTTCTTATCGCCACGTTTTTGGTGTTTTTCTTGTCTGTGGCACTCGTAACTTTGCCGCAAAATTGCTTGTTTCCGCTTCCGGCCCCTTAACCCTCGACAGCCCTCGGCCGTCGCCCACTGATAGATGCCATTATGACCTACACTTGGCCATAAGTTTTCCCTTAGGGCCGACAACCACCACGACGACGACGACGACGACGTTGTTGAGGCTGAAGCTGTGCTGGCAGCAATTAAAGCCAATTATTCTGAAATAATTGTTTTAAGCAGATTTCTTTGGCCCCGAGCCGCCTCCTTGTCGAGTTTATTTTGGTTGCCATTGTTATTTTATATATCTTGTTGTTGTTTTTTTGTCGGTCCTTTGTGGTGTTTTTTATTAGGGATTGTGACCCATGATGTCGTGTTTTAAGCGCTTGTGGGCTTTACTCGGCTTTGGGCTTGACATTTCGCTTTTTGTGAGTCTTTAAAGCGATTCTCATTTTCAATTTGCAATGCGAAAAGCTCGTTAAAATAATTTGTCACAGTATTCTGTTTAATTAAAAAGTTTCAAATGAATGTGCGATGCCATTAAATGATTCTTTCCAGCTTCTCTCACTCCTTTCTCTGTGTTTCGGGATGCCTAAAAAACAATTAACCCAACTGCAATGCAATGCATTGCATGTGTGCATGTGGCTGAATTTGTATAGGCAGCTCGAGTTTTCCATAGTGGGAAAAACTTGGCAAAAAGTGGCATATTTCGAGGCAAAAAGGTTGAAATATTTAAATATTGCTTTACATATCATATTCTGATAAGCCAATTAGCTGGCAATCCTAAAGGTATTTAAGATATTAGTACGCTCAATTTGGCTTAATTTGTTTACATTTTTAAGCCATTAAATAGCATTAATTATCCTTGAAATGCGTGTGCTTTTGTTTGTATGATTATTTGTTTAATCTGGATCTGGTGAAAACATATTACTGATTTTTCCATTGATTTTAAAGCCTTATAATATTGTCACACATATATTGTTTGATGTTTAAGCTCATTAACACTGAATAAAAGGAATTATGAAATCATTTAATTTGGTTTGATTAATGATCATATTTTATTCATTAAATAATACACAAATGGAAGTAAGTGCTCCGTTTTTATGTGTTTCTTTTTATATTTATCACTGATTGATATTTAAAATTGGAATATTCATGGATATTATTCTTTAATATTAATTTCCAAGCGAATTATTCCGTCGGCTTTCCAGTGTAGTGTGACCGTATCCCCCTTTCTACAAAATTACTTAAAGTAGTGTGGCAACACTACAAATTGTTAATTAAAATTTTAAGAAAACGAGGAATTTATTGTATTTATAAAATATTAACCGATAAACATATATTTATTTCAGTGACTAAATCTTTCTTTTTTATTTACCTTAATCAACAGTTACATAATAAAGTGTTTTTCTCGCCACTAGACCGGTACGTTATTCAATGCACATGTATATATCCTAATGTTACCGAGTGCTTTTCTGCATGTGCATTTCTCTACAATTTCATTTGGTAGCCCCAAAAAAACGAGAACAAAAAAATATTCTATACAAAATCCGCAATGGAAATGAATGCTGAATGTATCTATGTATGGGTGTGTGCGTGTGGGGGTAACTTGCACAATAAAATTTATTGTTGTAGCAGCAATTGTTGTAAGCTCGTGCGACTGTATGCGTTTGTCACCCACAATGTCCGTCAGGGGCTTCATTGTTCTGCCACATAATTAATTGTCGTAGTTTTCGGGTGTTAAATAATTAGAAAACAAGTTTTTCAGCTATTAATCACCGTGTGAGTGAGCAGGAGAGTAGGAGCAGGAATCCTGGGTTGGATCCTGCGAATGTGGTTCAATTTAATGGCCGCAAAGTCTTTACGCCCACATAATGCCTTGAATTAACCTCAACACCTTATCAATGCATAAGGGGAAATGGCCTTTAATGTGCTCCTTAAGCTCCAATCGTAACCCATTCTAAATCACAACATAATCCCATAATTTACATAAAATGGAGCCAAATCGCTGGGACACGAATACAAAGGAGATTGTGACCCACAAATACAGCACCCACAAACCCAAAAAAAAAAAAAAAAAGAAAAAAAGCCAAGAAAAAAAAAACACCCTTAGATTCCCCCAAACACACAAACATTGGGCTAACGCAATTTGCCCCACTCAAATATCATTATGTCATAAATTGATGTTGAATCCTTGTTCATTTATGAAATTTTCCCATTCCCTTCGGTGTGCGCTTATAAAGTTCACAAGTTCGATTTGCCCCCAAGTGCTGCGGAAGGGGCGCCAGAACCCTAGTGTGTGGGTGTGCGCCACGAGTTTAAGTTTTTATGAGTGCCATCAGTGCCGGCATCATTCGCATCATCATCATTGTACGATTGACCTTTCTAATTGCCAAGGTAAGGTATCTAGTTTAAAGTGCGTTCGATGAGGGCGTCAGAGATGGAAATTTGCAAGTCCCTTAAGCGGACAAAGAGAAGATGATGATGCTAATGAAACGTCAATTATGTGCGACCGTTTACAAGGACTCTCCGGAGAAGAAAATACTTAAGTGCATGAAAGAATGCCTTTGACCGACTATGAAATACCTGGTACTGGGGAATGTTACCTAAATAGTAAACAGGCATTTTTAATCAATATTTTCAAAGAATATTATATGTTAAAGGGTTTTTGTTATTGGGAAATACACAGCAGTGCCTTTGATGTCAATCATCTGTTCATTCCTCCAGTTTCCGGCCTAACAATTCTAGGTTCTAATACATTTCTTGGCTGAAGTCATAACTTTTTATACCTAAAATAAGGAGTAATAATATACCTTGTTATTTATTAATTACTCCATACAAAAACAATGCTTTTAAGGATAATTCATACACATATATTACATATCTCTCAATGGTTACTTTTATTATATATATTTTTTCGTACATTTTCACAAATGCAATACACCTTCGCCCTCCTACGAATACCTCGTATAAAAATGAGCACTAACCAACTTTGTCAACGCCTGTGGCATATCCAATTTAACCCTCAAATGGCTGCCATTATGACAGCATCAGGAGGAGCATCAGAAGCAGAGGAGCATCAGAAGCAGAGGAGAAACATCAGTAGACCCGCTGAGTTATTAGCGAATCGTGATTGGCATAAATCAATGCAGCGACTCGGGGGCTGCAGGATGAGAATGCACCTGCCGTAGACACACTTACTTGGCCAACTAACTGCTACTGCTGGCCAGGCCACTCTTTTTGCCCTAATGGGCTACCCGGGGCCATTGAGAAATTTATGACTGCCATCCGTCTGGCCCTCGAAGGGACAGCCTTGGCGATGACATTGTCCCCGCCGCGCTGCGGGCTCAGCGTAATCCCACTTTACATCAAGATGGATTCCGCCGCTGATGCGCCATTTATGCTGAAAGCGAAATCGAAGGCATATCGATCACATTAACGTGGCATAAAGACTAAAGCGGATTCGTGGCGCATTGCAGATTTGATTTGCATTGAGTGCGAGGCATTGTTAAGAAATGCAAATGCCAATGCCGGCGTGGAATAACTCTGCTAAATAATTGCCCCTCCCCTGCCTGTCCCGATCTGTTTATGCACTCGGAACTCTGCATCCGCAGCCCTATCCGTATTCGGACTCTCTTCCTTCCTTTGTATGACAAAATGCTGGACAAAGGATTTAATTAGTTTTTCTTTCATTTGCGATGGAAGCGCTGCTGTAATTGCTTTCGAACAGATATCACGACACGCGAGAGCATTTCGCGCACGAAGCTCGGGCAAAAGCCAAATTGAAAATTAGGGGAAACGCGGAGAGTGACGACAGGATGCGGCGATGGGGCAGCGGGAGATGGCACCGGACTGCTGCAGGACCAGCAGGATGCCTTTTCTCTAATGAAATACTTGTGTCGTGCGCCTGTCGACATTATTAACAGCTTCCGAACTTTTGAATTTACGAAGCGCGGCCCCGAAAGAAGGGAGCGTAAATGGATTAAAAACTGGAATCGCCAGAGCGCCAGACACTCAAAGGGAAAATGTGAAAAGTGTGCTAATTTCCATTGAGAGCTGCACTGGAGCAGCAGCAGCATCACAATGGCAGCGCACATGAAAAGTGTTTAATTCAAATGGTGCACTGCAAAAAGGAGAATTTAATATAATATATACTGTGTTAGTTTTGTGAAATTGTTTATTTTCGGTTGTTATGGTGTAAGTTTCAAAAATACTACCATATACGCTATTTTGTATAGAAAGATTTTAAAACTAATTGCGTACATATATGAATTTAATCTAGATTTGTTACTATGACACTATATTGTTGAGTTTATTAATTGAAGGATTCATTGCTTTATATTTTATCGTTTCAAATTGGCCCAATTCATTTTACATTATCAGTTTTTATTATATTAGTTTTAATAAAGGTTGCTATTACCTGATACAATTTATATTATTGACCTGTGGGATCTGTCACTATTTCAGTAGTACATCTTGTGAATTGTAGGCTTTCGTTATCAGATTTTTTATTTTTCATAATTTCATTAAAAGTGTCGTGCTCACACTTAAGACCCAATAGTCTGTGAAAAATTACTCCAATTAATTAGTGTCATAACAGCATATTATTTTTCTTATATCTTGATTATCTCTTATACTTGAGTATACATATATTCCGATTTTTTTTTGAAGTGCTTTTTATTTTGACCATGGCCGGAAAAGTAGCTGCTGTTTGGCTGCATCCTGTTTGGTTGAGTCAAGTGCAGCATCAGGAGCAGCAGCAGTCGCCGTCGGTGCAGTTGGTTTATGTATTCCCGCAGCCAGTGGGCTTCCGCCTCTCTGAGTTGCTGGTGCAGGTGCAGGGAGGTGGGACTGGGATCGGGACTTCCATCGAATAAGTCGCTGCCTTGGCGACATAAAGCCAATTTATGTGCTTTGTGTGCATTTTTGTTTGAGTTTTGCTATTTTTTTATTGGCAGCACAATTTATTCACGAATATGGCTGCTGCGCTCCTCCATACCCTTTTGGGAGCGAGTGTGAGTGATGTTTATTATATAAAGGATATATGGGAGTGCTAGAGCCCCAAAGAATATTATTTTTTAGTCACATCTACCCCGGAAAGCCGACCAGCCCCGGCTAGTTTTTTTTTTAGAGATTTGTGCGAGTTATAAACCTTGAAGGGTATTATAATTTAGACCGACCCCATAAACTATATTTATTCTTTAACAGCATAACCGGACGAGTCGATCTGGTCATGTCCGTATGACTGTCCGTCTCTCTGTATGTCGGTAAACCGAAGTTTGTATACCCTTGCAGTTTGCAATTGGATCTATTTCGGTCAAATT
>JAEIIF010024432.1:0-24726 GCA_018874455.1 Drosophila trapezifrons | reverse complement strand
AAAAAAATATTGAAAATCGTCTTTTTTTTTTTTTGCTACTTAGATGTCCCCCCTTAAGTGCCTTTACCTCTACATAAACCATTTTAATATTTTTCGCAGAGAACGGAAATTGCATTACCCAACTTCTCTCAATTGCTTTTTGATTGTTTTGCTTTTAAATGGTTTTGTGTTTGCAGAAGCTCGTGCGTATATTTTCCCGAGTAATGCATTAGTGTTTCCAGTGTATAACTTTTGTTTCCGCTCTGCGGGAAAGTTTCGTTGTTATGGCGCAAAGCTTCGAAATTGAGAAATGTTCCTCAATGCATCAGAGAATTTATGGCGGCTTTTGTGCCGCTTTTGAAATTCGCAGTGCGCCGTGCCGTTGAGACAAAAAGTTTCCGCATTCTTCGCATTTTTCTTGTTGTTGTTTATTTGTTTGTTGTCTTCTTGCCTGCATGTCCTCGAGTCGTGAAGTGATAAAATGAGATTTATTGGGGGCTTTGTTTGTGCTTGGGAGGGTGGTGATCGGCGGGGTAAAAGACAATAAATAGTTGCTGGCGGTGAGATTCTAGGAAGCCTTTATTTACGGCACAAAAATGGATGGCCCCTGGATTTTTATGACCCACTAGCGGTTCGAGCCCCCATTAGCAGCTCATTATGTGGGCACGGCTTTCTGTGCTGGCTTTAATTGCAATCGGGTTCAACAGTGCGTATACGTGACGACACGAAATTGCCAACTCTGAGGGTTTAATCACATTTAAATGTTTAATTAACCTAAAGTTCAGCTGGCAAAGTATTTAAGTTTTATGAACTGACTCTTAGGCTTAATCAAATGGAAAAGGAAGTATTGTAAACCAGATATTGCTCTGTTTGTTACATCTTTATATTTTTAATACCACAATTAAATTAATACTTAACTCAAAATAAATATTTCCCTTATTTTTCCTACTCATAACACCCACTAAATTATGTCCTTAAACAATACTCTAGACTGATGACCTCTAAATATTTACTCAACAATAAAAAATGATTAAGAGCTTCTGTTGCTGTGGTTTTTCCTGAAAAAAATAAACGACCATGAATATGGAAGTGTTTCATGCTAAAAAGTGAACAAAAAACACATACGAAATGACTGATGGATGGCGTGCAAGGGGAGAGCGGAACAGAGTGTGGAAAAACCAGTGGAGAGAGGTTCCGAAAAACGCGCCAGACCGTAAGGCAAACTAAAACTCAATTTTATCGCCAAAATGCGAACCGCAGAGCGTGGGGCCGGAAAGTGTGCAAACATTTAACGCAATGTTTTCTGGTCCCGGATTCAACCCCAGATGAACGGAAATTTATGACTCCCGGACTCCGCCTTTAAGTTTTGTGCCCGGTGCCTGTGACTCGTGTAATCTCGAAAGATAAAAGTTTCTCTCGATTCTACTTTAGAATTACAGCACAAATTATTACAAATGATGCCGCCCGCCGGCAGCCAGATATAAATCACGGCGGGAAAGACTGCAAGCCAGCAGACAGGAGCGGCGTTATTAATACGCCAGATAAATGCCTAATAATTCTTCGCATGCTGTGCCCGGGATACATTCTCCTTTTCCAACTGCCAACCGTAATTTATGATACATTTTCTGTTCTCCCGTTGTTATTATTATTTCTGATGTCTGGCCAAGAACACGAACTAATGATGCCGCCGGCCGAAAAGAGCCACATTTGATGGCCGCCAGTGACCAGGACACAAAACTGAAAATGAAAAAATAAAAAATAAAAGCAGTCCTGCTGCAGGACCCACAGCTAATTGGACATTGCACCGAGATATATACAGAAACACAGGAAAATAAATCATTAGTTTAAACCTTAAATCAGGTAAATATTATATGGAATTTAGGGATTAATATTTGTCATTTTATCCCTGTGCAGGATAGGTCTGTGTCGTAATTTGTAAGGCTTACTTTAATATTATTTTCTTATATATTAAATAAATATATAAATAATGATGCGGATTTAGCCCTACAAATATTATATTAAATAACTAAGAGCATGATTACATTATTAAATAAATGAGGAACAGAACTGTGTGGTTTTCTTTCAGTGCACACGCACAGATAGCCACAGACAAACAACACTGACACACCCTCGACTAATTGCCGTTGCTTGTTTTACAATTTTCCCCGCACAGATTCCGCAAATTGAATGCACAAACGCATTATTATCAATGACAAATGGCTGTCATAATTATCGGTTAATGCCGCAGCCATATGTTGCCCAGAATTTGCATAACACATATAAATCTTTCTCTCTCTCCCTCTTATCCTCGTGTGAACAACAATACATATGTTGACAAAAGCTTAAGGGCGGCGTCTCCTTGTTGGTGTTGTTGTCTTTGTTTGTTTGTTCAACTTGGCAAATGAAATTCTTTTTACGATTAAATTTCGCGCCTGCCGCGAGTGATTGGAAAAATTGTCGCTTGGCGTTGCTATTAATGTCATCAATGTTTGCGAATTTGCAAAAGTGAATAATGGCAATTTTGTACGATGTGCGAAAAAGGTTTTTCAATTATTGCCGTGACATTAAGCACTTTGTTTACAGTTCAGCTCCATTTCCATAAATTTATTGTTCAAACTCATTAAATATTTCGCTTGCAAAACCCTAGATAACGTTCTCTCCTTGTTCGTGGGTTTTTCTGCTGGGCAACAGCTGCTCGGAGTAGTAAATCAAATTAAAGAAGCCTTTTAAGTAACCGACAACGCACAGCTGTTCTCCTATGGGTTTATTCCGCCCAAGTATGCAGTGAATTTGTAATTAAAAACATAATTACACGAACAAATAACTAAAAGTTTTCGATTTGCATAACGAAAATTCAATCAGCTAAAATCAATATGGCCAAAACTATGGTTTATTTGGGCCCAAACACCGAGAGTTAGCAAACATCATTTAAAATTCGTGATTAACATTTTAATTGCAATTTGTTCGTGTTTGCTTTTAATTTGTTCCGTGCCATTCAGCTAATTAATTAATAACAAGGCACGTTTTTTAATTCGGGGAAATAGGTAAATGCACCTTTTTAAGCACTTGGTTGCAGTTAA
This sequence comes from Drosophila trapezifrons, assembly GCA_018874455.1. Classification (NCBI taxonomy): domain Eukaryota; kingdom Metazoa; phylum Arthropoda; class Insecta; order Diptera; family Drosophilidae; genus Drosophila; species Drosophila trapezifrons. Next base: position 21,667 of record JAEIIF010024432.1, on the reverse strand, counting down.
ATTTCATTACGAAATAGCTAGAGGGATTTGCAGGATAATTACGGCGAAGGATGGTAAAAACTAAAACAATAAAACACAAAAAAAAAAGGAGAAGTAATGTAGTAAATAAAAGCATACTTTTATTCATCAAGAATTATCCATAAAAATACCTACATATCATGAATAAAATATGTAAAGCAAATTTTTTCCATTACTTGGACCCTGAATTCGTATTTTTTTTCATAGATAAACAGTAATTTTTGTGCCTAAAAATAGGAAATAACATATTTATATTTACTGCCAAGTTATGCCGAGGGCGTATATCTACAGACTATTTTTTTGTGCATATATTAGATCGTCAAATCCATTGATTCGTGGATATTTTGAAACGTTTTTGAATATACAGCTTGGGCTGAAATGCTGGAGATAAGCGAAAAGGAAAAATGGGGAGCACTTGGACTTTGTCTGGGAAAATCAACAAAAGCAACTAAAAATTCCGATTGCTTGCCTCCGGCATTTACCACCCCAATTTCCCAACCCCGTTCTCCGATCCCTTTGCATTCTCCATTTTCTATCTCCTGCCATTTTCGACGAGGGTGCGAGACTTAGCGCTTAGACAAAAGCATCCTGGGACCGAAGTCTAAAGTGTTTTATTTTCGACAGTCACATCCGCACCACGTTTCCCCACACGCACACGGAGTCTCATTATTACGTGGGTTGTAGGGCCTCAATGTTATTTACTTTCCTAGGTTCTCCTCAGCATTTTTTTTTCGCAGTTTTTCCCTTGGTTTTCGGCCCAGTTGTTCCCACTTCGCCATACGGCACAGATAAAGGCAAACAATATGAGTATATGCAGCGAGTACAATATATATTTGGCGCGTATATTCCACAAGTCATTTCGAGAATTTTAATTAACTTGCTTTGATAACAACTGGAGGGTTTGGCTTATGAATAGAAGCCGGGCCTAAAGTGGAACATGTTTGGCATACGGATCGGGGAATATTTCTGTGAGGGCTTAGGTCCGTGGAAATCTGAATAATGCTGAAACATTGATCGGGCAATTGACTAGATGAAAGTCATTAAATTTCAGGTATTCCGGGAACATGTGAGGCGTTAGTATGGCTCATCTAGATTGTCATCTTAATCAATTTGGTTTTGTTAAGCCATTAAGCAATCTGGTGTCTCCTTAGGGATGATTGATTTTCTGTTCAAATCTGTTAGGTGTGTTTTTTTTAGTTAATTGGGATTTTCGTGACTGACATCCTTACTTTAAATTGGATTTTTTGCATATGAAAGTGAGTGCTTACGGTTTTAAAAAGGAAAAATAAATTGTTCTTTGACAACAGATTTATGCGAAAGATATGAAACTAGGTGAATAGCCTAACAGACAGTAAACGCTTCCATAAACTAAACAATATTTCGAATTAAAGCTAATTAATTAAGTAATTGAAACCAATTTGAGGCCACACTGCCTTTTATCTAATCGCATTTATTTAATTCGCGTTTCCCAATTTTGTGACCAATAAGTCCCCTAACACAATATCAAGTCTAACGATATTTATGGTTGACTCTCGCAGAAGTTGGAGACTTAATGTGATTAGTCCGCTAATTATTGATGAATTATCCTAATTGAGGGCGGACTTTTGGCTCAGCTGAGGCGTCTAATTGATTGCCCAGGTATCGGAGATCGAGGGTTTACCTTGAGTGCTGTTGCTGTGATTGCCACCGTTCGCGTTGCTCTTCGAGAAGCTGCAGTTGTTGTTGAAGGAGTTGAAGAAGTTGGCGGCCCCGGTGCGTCGTAAAATCCAAAACATGATTGCAGGATGCTGACAAAAAATACGACGCAGTTGATATGTTGCAGCGCGGATAACTAGGCAACGAACTAGGCGAACTGCACTTCCACCGACGGCATTTCTACGACGCGACGCTGATAAGCGGACAACAACGATAAGCGAAGTCGGAAAAGTACGGAAAATCTGTTTTCCCACCACCGCTGGCGACCGTTTCGTGGCGAAGTCTTCAGCAAAACTAACTCGACTCGTCCTCGGCTCTCCCGTTTTATAGCCTCTCACAGGAAAATGAGAGGGAAATGCCAAAGAGAAATTCGTCGAGAGAGAGAGCATTTTACCTTGCGTATACGTAATAACGTAAGGCCTTACGGCAAAACAGCTCTTTTGCTCTTTTGACGCTTTTATATTGGTAGGAACCTTTCGCTTGGTAAATGCCCAACTTGACCTTCGTCAACACTTGCATGTCGTTTGGCCGCTGGCAGCTCATAATTTGTTTTGTTTAATAAACGATTACGTATGCGCCCTGTTGACGTGCCCCAGCTGTCTGCCCTGTTCGAGCCTCTAAAACGGCCATCAATCATGCCAACCGGAAGTGGTCGCTACTTTGTTGTTCGCTGTCCCGTTTAAAGTTTTATGTGAGTCTTATCTGGCTCAATTAGACAGCGACTTCAGGCATTCCTAATGGATATAAAGATAAGAAATGGGATCAGGATGTAGGTAAAGAAATTAAAACTTACGCTGGAAATAATAGTAAAAAGATTCAAGACTAAGACTAAGTATAAACTTCTTAAAGATGGGAAATTAAATGATTTTGTGCCGAAATCCTACTTCAATAAACAAAATAAATTAATAATTAATAGCGGGAAAGTATTTTTCAACTGATACCAAGTCCTATTGATTTTTTTTGCGACATTTTTTCCATCTGTTGCCACAGCAAGAAGCGGAAATGTTAAACGTTCAACTGCTGGCGGCATCACTTGCATCCGCATCAAAGTTTCCCTTTTTATGGTTAACGCTTTTCCTGGGCAAACAAAGACACCCCTGTACACGGGCCCCTTACACACTCACGCACACCCACAGACGCACACACACCCCATTAAGTTGGCGTGTTCAAGTGCAAGTGCAAGTTCATGCCCTGCGAATGGCGAATTGTCGTGGCTATTCGTTTATTTGTTGCACGCGCTCCGATCTTAAAGCGCTTTCGAAACGATTTCGAAGCTTTTCCAAAGCATTTTCAAAGCACCCGTGGCTTTAATGCTTAACCCCAGACAAGACTGTGATTTGATGACTCGGTTTCGGTTCGCCGATTCCAGTAACCCGATACTGATTGCTGTGGGGTTGTGGCAATGTGCGTGGCCTTATAGGGAAGGAATTTTGCCAGACACGCGTGCCTGCCGCATATAGCATACCTTTGTGCGCATAATAGAGTCGCAATTTAATATTTAATCATCGAGTTGACGTTCAACAATTCAAATTGCCGAAAATTGTGCCCTGAACTTTTGGCATTGGCGACATTACAAATTCATGCGGAACGTGCCAAAGTCACAACGAGTCCAAATGAATCCAAATGATTCTCCGAATACGTTTGAACTTTGCGATATGTTGCGCAAACTTTTGGCCCATAAATTATGCACTATTAAAAGCTCATGCCTTATGCATGTCCTTATGGCAAAACAACAAGGACCTGGCCTAGTAATACACAACGAAACAAATATTATGGGGAATATAGAGAAGTTATAAAATAATTAATTAATAAAATATGTTTAAGAATGAAGAGAAATTATTATAAATTTAAATATAGGCATATGAGCCTTTTAAAACTTCAATTTCATCTTTATATATGTAAAGACGGGCCACACTGGGCAGCGGTGCACTTGCAGTGTGACCAGGTTTCCCAGAGCCATAAAACGGCACAGAAAGGAGAGCGAGTGATAAGATGGCAGCGTGGAAGGAAGGCGGTCACTCTAAGCCGTCGATCGTGAGAAGCTGCAGCAAAAAGTCGTGAGCCATTCAATATCATTTTCTATCATTGTTAAATCTAATATAACTTAAGCTATCCTTGTTATTAAACACTCTACAAATTCCTTTTTATAATATTATTTTCGGTGTACCCACAACAGAACATTACACAGACACACACAGCAACTAGATAAATTCTCGTCGGAAGGGCATGGAAATGTGTAGTCACTTATGTCCAGTTGATGCAATTAAATAGTTCGATAAATAGTTCGCAATGGAGTTCTTGATGGCTGCAATTTAGTTAGCATTTGTAATTTGATTAGTTGGCGTGGAAAACGAACGTTTGCCAAGCTGTCATGGGAAAACCAATGCTTGTTAATTCCCTTTAATTTTGTATCTGCACATGATGCAAATCGCAATGGTTTCCAATTCCCTTTTTTGTGGTTTTCAATTAAATTAGCTAAATACAAAAACTCGTTCGCAAAATCCAATTATTTAATACTGGCCAGGCCACACAAAGTTTTCGACTTGAGCATAAACAAAGCTTTGTAAAGTTGGCCAACTTGCCACAATCAATATTGATGGCAAATGGAAATTCCGTTTACTCTGGCTACTTGAGCGACTTGGCGTAGAACTTGCGGTGCTTGAATTTAATTCGCATCACACAGCTGCAAGTACATATATTGAAACTAGAGAATCAGTGAGTTCAATGATGGATAAGAAGTTATATTCACCCAATTAGGATAAACGCAATGAAATAAAATGCAGCGCTGAGGAAATTGAATCCTCCAGGATTTGTGGTCAAGGAATTCTTGTAAATGGCCGTATAAAGAGGAGCAGCCACTGGGGATTAAATATGATTAATAGGGACAGGTTATAGGAGAATGTCACTTACCAAAAGGAGCGAAAGATTGCACAATATTGCCAATTGCAAAGAGTTTGCCTGCGATGATTTAATAAATAATTATTAAGGGAAATAAATATTTCTGGTTATTTTTCTCACCCGTGTCGGAGGCTGGAACTATGTTCGATACAATTGTGCGACACATGGGTCCTTGAATGGAGCGAAATACCCCCAGGGCCACGGATAAGTACAGGTGCCAAGTTAAATAGGCATATCCTCGGGCCAAGTTGCTAAGGATTTCTGAAAACAATGAAAGTAATGCCAATGCGACCACAGACAACCCAAAAAGCTGGAGAATAAAATTAATATTATTTTTAAATTGTATTTTTATTATAAGCCCTAAGAACATTCACCTTTCTTAAGATGAGAATACCCAGTAGAGCTCCCAGCATTGGCACCGATTGACTGACTGTCTCGAAAATGGTAAACTCCCGCACTGTCATGTGGAACTGCTGACGCACGAACAAATACATCACAGTCATGACGCCATCTACAAGGATGTCGTCAGTTCAATCATTTCTCTTGCAAGTGAAAAAAAAAGAATAAAGGACATACCAGCAACAAAAATGGAGACAAAACCAGCCAAGGTAACCAGCCAAATGATGGAGTGAGCGTTGTTCTCTCTTCTCTTAAAGCAAGTGCTAAACATATCCTTAATGTGCTTGATGCTAAGCAATCCTGGCTCTTTAGTCTTCTCTTCAGTGTCAGGTTTTTCGATAGTCTCGTACTTGGGCGGATCATCACGCTTTTCAAGTACTTCTGGTTTCTGATCGGAAATTGTCACAACAATTTCCTTTTCCTTTTCGGGAATTTCATCCTGATCCGGACACATTCCCAAGCTTTCCGGCAGGTAGAAAATAATAAACAGTGTGGCTAGGATAACTAATAAGCAGGAGAGACTCTGGACGAAGGCAGCACTGGTGACTGCGTACACAAAGCTGGACAGCAATGAGCCACTGGTGAGGGCCACAAAAAGAATAAATTCCATGAATATCATTCTGAAATGTATAATAGTTTAGAAAATTAAATTTATTATTTAGTCTGCTTCGTAAAAATTATATATAAATTATATTAATGATTTTAATTAAATATTATCTCAAAGCATTGTTAAACATCAAGGTTTCAAAAAGCAAAAAAGTGCGATGCTTTGATTGCTTAGAAAATTAATAATAAATATATTATCCGGTGGATAGTTTTTACAAAAATTTAAAATTAATTTTTAATTGCTTTATTAAAGTAGTTTCATGGCAAAAAGTATAGAAATAATTTTCCTGCGTGAGGGTGGAACAAAATATAAATAATTAAGTGCAGGTATGGAGTCATTTTTTCTTATGTTCCATATTCAATTATTCACCCACCTGTAGGGCCTGGTGTTCCTGTCCGTTGTGTCCGTTATAAAGCAGAATGCAGCCACCGAAAAGACACACAGTCCACCGAGGAGGGAGTGGGGCACAGCGGCCAAGGTGTACCACCAGGGATTAACCATATAGTAATTGGACAGCCAGCAAATGGCAGACGAAAGCAGTGAAGAAGCAGAGAAGCCTTATGAAAATGTATATAGATTATTACATAAATAAATTGACAAAGAATACCCACCAATCATGGAGACAATCAGCAAAGGCTTACGACCATAATGATCCGACCAAGAGCCTATAAACAATCCACAGATGGCCGGCACAATACTCTCAAAAAGGGTTCGTGTTAGAAACATATTAGCCACATACGATTGCAGTTCCGTTTCAATGGCCTAAATATCTATTATTATTTCAAAATATATACTAAATAACTCAATTTATTACCTGAATTTCGGATGTTATGTTTTTGCTATCCAAAAGTTTGCAGTCGCTTTCATTATACTGAAATATCACCGTGCAGGTCTGATAAATCAGCTGATTACGCATGACGGTACCTAATGGGATGATCGTGCTATAGCCAGCATTATAATTAAGAGATCTGCTCACCTGACAGCACGTGCGAGAATATCAGCATGAAAATCACAGGTTCTATGTAGAACATGTTGAAGAGCCGCCCCCATTCCAGGCTTCTGAGCCGGGCCAAAGAGACCTTTTCCACCATTTTATATTAATATTTACTTGTTTGATATTACAACAGTAATGTTTGTATTCTTATCTTTACAATTATAACAATTTTATTTAATTCACTGGCTTCACAAATCTCTCAACTGATAGCCGGTATATAATTACTTTAATTTAACGTAATTATAGTCAAGCCCTCTGAATCAATTGTAATAGGTTTAGTTTGTTATACTATCATTAGTAGCACTGTGGTTTATATCATCCTTTTAAATTTGAATTTTATTTTCATATTTTATTTATATTTGTTTAATTTGTAGATTATTGTTTGCTTCGTTTCAATATTTTATTTAACTGTATTCACTTGTACGCCTCTTTTTAATTAGTAAACATTCAATAAAATTACAAAACAGTGCGTTTTTTGTTTTAATAAAATTCCTGAAAGATTAAATACGTTTTAATTGGTTTTTGAATATTTTATAAAGTTTACAGACAGATTCCACACTTTTTATATAATATCATATATATTTGTACATTTATTTATTTCGTTTAATTGCACTCGCAGCACAGATTTCAAATTTCAAAGAGATATTTTATATATAATTTGTTTTTCAACCTTGACTTTATATTTGGCACACGCTTATTTTTCATCCAAACTGATTATTAATTACACTCGAGCCGGACTGTTCGCATCGTTGACTTTATTATTTACTCTGGCAAATGGTCAGCAAAATTTGCAATTCATTGCGAATCCGCGTTCTATTCGTATTGAGCTCCGATCACGAACTGAATCGCTAAGCGGGGTTTACCAACTTAAATAGGTTTCGCACAATGTATAATAACAATTAGGAGAACTTTATAGGGGATTTTTAGCAGCAACAGTTGAAAGCTTGATAAAATCTACATTGTATGGGTTATACAAACAGATGAGTTCCGTTCATTTGAAATTTAAATGTGGAAAACAGATCGCAAGAAACATAACATCGACTCCGTCATGTGAACTTTCATAAACAAGCATAACTTCCACAATTCTTAATACAGGGCTCTGCACTTAACCCTTTTATGCTGGAAAACTTGGCTCCCTGCGGCACGCACACACACGCGAATTTCGGGAAGGCGGCAGCAACTTTTCCTGTGTAAATTGCAGGCCAACACTTCCGGCAACATGTTGCCGGTACCACGCCCCCACATCTACTCACGTTGCCTTAAACATTTTCCGTATTCCGCTGTTCACTTCGCCCCCGCTTATTTCGCGCTTTTTATTACATCACTATTTTCCCCTTCATTGGCCTTCTCTGGCTCCGTGGCTCACAGCATAAAATATGCATAAAGATTTTCAGCTGGGAAAGCGGAGAACGTTTACCAAAATAATTTGGTAATTATTTTTGGGGTTTTAATTTGGCCTAGCAGGGAATGGAAAGAGGTTCTATAAAATGCGTGGTGGGCTTTTATTAACTGTCTCGCAAATACAGTAAACTTGGCTTTAATGGGTAAGGCGACATATCGTACGAGTTCATATAATGAACAGATAAGATTAAGAGACCAAAATTAATGTAAGTTTATGTAAAAAGTAGTATTAATTTTAATTGTGTAAAGATTATGGAATATATAAAATAATAAGTGCTGTGTGTAAACTAATAACTATACCATCAATTTTACTTGGCTTAATAAGTATTTTTGGTGAAATTATTACAAATTATAAACTCAAAGATATTTTTATTTGAAACTTAATTTATTTTAGGTAATAGCTACTGTATTGCCAGACGTCAGACAAGAATAGAGGGAAGTTTTAAATTAGTTTGAGCATAACACGCATACGCCGCGTATGCCGGGCCTTTGCTGACAAGTTAATTGTAAACTTTTTTGCATTTTAGCGATATTAGCATATTAACCGTTTCTACTGTATTCTCCAAAAGAGGGTAAAAACCTTCAGTGGAACTAACGGAACTTAAAGAACATCACGCATACGCCGAGCAATTTAATTGTAAAGTTTTTACGCATATAAAGGATATTTGCATGCAAGTGGTTGCATACACCAGCGACTTCTACTGTATTTCTACTAACAAAAAAAATAATAAGAATAATGGTTCAGCATTTCTCCTCTGTTTTGGGTACATCACGCATACGCCGTGTATGCCCCGCTATTGTTGACAAGCTAATTGTAAACTTTTCCGCTTTGCGTTCTATTGTTCGCCAAACTCACATCACGATGGAAGAAAAGCGGGAAACGCGGGAAAAAGGGCGGGAAAACAAAGGACCGGCGAGCCATATTAGACCGGCTGGCAGATATGAATGCCCCAAAGGAGTCGCAGTCGCAGTTCGCAGCACAGTTCAGTTCAGTCAGCACATGCACATGCTAGGTTCAGTTCGTGCAACTATTGTCTTGGATGGCATTGCGCAACATGAAACCGTAATGGCAATGGGAAATGGAAAGGGCACGGGGATGCGAACGGGATTGGGGCAACTGTTTGCGATGTGTGCGGCTTTGTGTTGTTGACACACAACCAAAGGCAACAGCAACAAATGGCATGGGGCAACTTGTGTAAACTCGGGCAAAAATTAAAAAATACAAAAAGCTAAAAAACATAACCAAGAACTGAATATACATGGGGCTCGCTGGCTGACTGGCTGGCTGGAAGGAAGGAAATGCCAGCCAAAACATAAAAGGCCAGAAAAGGCGAGTAAGCCAAGTCAAGAGCGCCCCAGAGAACTGAGGAGGGAAAAAGCAATTTCTTAAACGCAGCACGTGCACAAATTCATTTCTGTTTGCCTTAATTATTTCGAGATGAAATGGCAAAAGGGGCCCCAGCCAGTACACACACACAAATCCTCGGCAATTGTTTAGTTTCACTTTCTCTGGATGATTTATGAATGTTTTGCTTGGCCAATCTGTTTCTGTTGGACTCAAATGCCTCGACTAAGAAACCGCGACTTTATTGGTAGGCTGTTAAAGCCGAAATGAACTTCAGTCTATTACGTTGGGAGTCTGTAGCACAGATAAAGGAATATAGGAATACCTAAAGATTAGATAGCAGCGGCTTTTACTGTTCTCCATGGTTATAAGCCTTAACCAAAGCAACCAATATTTACCGAAACATTTACAGAAATTAATTTCAACATTTTATTTGTTTAATTTAGTTCACACAGAACCAATGTACTGTAAATTTTTAATGGAAATATAATGTAACTATTTGAGTATTACATTTTAAGCCTACTTATTTTAATAAACATTTATTTTTGAGATTAACTTATATTTTTAAGGAACATTTGAGATTTTTATTTTTTTCTCTTTAGATATATATTTTATTTTTCTATTTGAAAGGGCATTTTCTGTTTTAAAGGAGAAAGACAACCATTTCTCACTTACTTGTTTCAAAATCAGAACAAAAGGCACTCATTTTAATTCTTAAAACCATAAAGAAGAAAGCACCAATTGAAGTACGGATGGGCTTTATTTTTATTCAGGTTCACTTTCCCCTTCTTTTCAATATCCCATTAATTTCCCCACTCCGGGACCCTCGGAATATCAAATTATATTTTTCCTTTTGCCTGCTGGCGACAGTTTTAATTTGCCTTTTTGCCAATTAAAATATTAAAAAATACTTTCTTTGATGCGGCCAGCCCTTTTTGTGTCAAGTGTCCCTCACAATTAGGCCGGAAGGGCTTAGCGGCCTTAAAGTTTTTTAAGCCGCTGCAGCTGTTTGCCGTCGCTTGATAATAAATTTCGATTTGACCGCCGTCCTTCTGCGAAATCGATGGGAATTTTCCCAAAGGTTTTAATTGGACTCCCTGGGACACTGGTCAGGGGATTGCTCATGCCATTTTTTGTTAGCGAAATTACAGCCACTCGATTTTGCTGGCACATTGTTGAACATTTCGAGAGCTCGGGCGTTTCGTGGCCAACTCGAAAAACCGTAAAACTGGCAACTGTAGTTTGCGGTGGCATTAGTTTTTGGCAGTTTTAATTGCCTGGCCAAGAGCCTTTGGCATTGGTGGCGCTCGCTGCAGCTGAAAGCACATTTCGTTATTGTGTTTGCCATAATTTTTCCGCAAATAACTCACCCGTAAAGATTATATAACTATTACGCAATTGCTGTATAAATTAGAATACCTATTCATGGTGTTATGCTGCAGAGAGAAAATAAATATAATAAACAGGAGTTGCATGTTTTTTAAAAGTTGTTAAAAGTTATATCCATTATTTGAAATGTTAACAGCATAATAAGGATAAACAGAACTAGGGTGAAACAGATTATTAAATATTATTTAATGGTAGTATATAAGTTTCGAAATACCACAATTATTCTGCCAGAGATACGGAATGTTATATTCTTCTCCACATGCCATAATTTGTTTTGATCCAAAGTCCAACTGTTATGCTGGTTTTCCCCGTATATTTGATACAAATTCAGTCGAAAGGCCACACACATGCGGTGTGTGTCGTCGTCGCATGTTTGTTTGTTGTGGCAAATGCTCTTGACAAATTTCCGCACATCTAACAAATTTGTTATGAGCTCCCTCGCCATTTTCGGCACGCAGCAGCTCACATGCCACTGACAGCCAGCCAGCCGGCATCGGCGATGTATGGCCATTAGTCAGGCCAAATGGAGCGAAACCATATGGGGCTTTACTGTAGCAGGGCCGTAGCACTATATGGCAGAGAACTGTATTATATGGGAGTTGGAATTAATGAACTCGTGATGTAGACATGTCTCACTCGGATGGCGACCAATATCTCATCTCTGATGGAGAAACAAAAATCTATTCTGCTGCATTCCATGCCATTTGCATGTCTAGCTGCAATTTGCCGGCGAAAAGTGGTATGTGAAAAATAACTACTTGTGCGATAAATATTTTATAAACAACATTTCTGCAGCTTTGCGGTTCAGTGACTCCGCAGGGCGTCGCAAATTGCGGCAAATTTCTCGCATTTATTTTCCATTTATAGTATGTGCTCCCTCTCACAGCGCCGCATTAAAGAAACTTTCGTAATCATAACTCTGTCTTGGAGCTTGGAGGAGCCTGCCATTGTTGCTGGTCCTTTTCCATCCAAGACTTTTCCCTACTTTCCCCTCGCCACCATTTTATTTTTTTCCTTCGATAAGACACTCGAGGGTGTGTGTGGCCGAATGGAAAATCAATACGTATTTATGGGTTCATGTTGTGGGTGCACGTACGAAATATCAGCCATACTACACACACCTAAGGACTCCTGCCCAGGGAGTCCTGAAGTCCTGGCCATTTGCACGTTTCGAATCATAAAATATCTGCCGAACACTCGCCGGAATGTGAAAAGAAAATAATTTTTAATAGTTGCACATGTCCTCGCCTAGCCTTTTGGGTGTGCTATTACGGAATGCGAAAAAAATGCCAACTGCAAACAGGTGAGGTGAGCATTGAAAATATGGCTGGAGGGGGAGAGTCGAGGAAAAGCCCGCACCTTTCATTTTAGGGATATTTTTTTGTTGTTTAACGAAAACAGATAGACCGGGCTTTATGATCAGAGTTCGTGCCGTATTATAGACGTTATCAATTACTGAAAACTGACTAAAAAATGAAAGCTCAAAGCAAAAGAGATTTAAAAAGAGTAGCTATACATATGTTAATGGTATCTACCACTGATTATACTTCTTCATTCTTTAACAATACTTTATATAAAAATGTTCAAGATAAGTTTAATATTTGTTTTTAATATTACTTTTTTCGCCGCATATACCCATTAATCTGTTATGCAAAGAGTGCATTATTTAGCAGCAATATTTTCCCTATATTTACACAGTGCAGGTTGCACGCAATTCCTGTTCCAACAGCTTTCGCTCGCTTAGCTGTCCGCCAGAGTTGGTCGCCATTGAAGTTAAGCGGCTTAGGAGCTCCCCTTTTGAGAGTGAATTTTCCGGGGAAAATTGATTGGAAATGGCCCGGGACTTGCCACTAAGCTGCTTCAAAAGAACGATTCATGGCATTAAGCAAGACTAATTATTAAAAAAAAATTGTGGGGGTTAGATACTAGAGCTATAAACACAAGTTTAAAAAAATAAACGAAAAATGCTAGATTGCACATTAAACATTTATATTAAGTCAGAGTCTTAAAGATGATGTAACTATATTCTAAATTTCCGAGAAAGCCAGAGATTTCAATTCTCAAATTATGTTCATTCCCCTTCATGTCCTTTTATTTAGTTCTCGAGTGTAAGCAAACGTTTCCCCGGTTGGTAAAAAATCACTGACTTCAGCACTTACCAGGAGCTCAGCTTCCGTTGGCAGCTGTTTGGAATCAAAGTTTACAACCGAGGAACTTGGCAGCTGGCAAAGTGAAGTCCTGCAAATCAAATTCAATTGCAGTTTGCCAGTTTTCTGCTCCTGGTTCCGCTTTCGCTTTCATTGTCTCTGCATTTGAATGCAGGCGGTCTCTGTCAAAGCGATTCGCATTTTGATTGATTGCAATTGATACGAGTCGAGTCGAGTCGAGTGTATATATATGCTGGACGAACGGGCTGTGTGTGCCAATGTAAGCGGGAGTGCAGGATTCGAAATTGGAGTGGTCCCGACTGAAATATCGATTGATTTTCATTTCCGCATCTGTGCTCACTTGTTTAGAAGAGATTGAATGGCTGCACAGCTTCCATTCAGATTTACACGACTATTTAAAGTGGGGAGTACTTTGTCTGAAAGAAATAAAACTTAATTAGTAAGAATCTTTTCTATAAATAATATCACAAATAAAACAATTATAGGGCCTTATAAAGCTCTTCAAATATAACAAAGTTCTATTATCTTAGGAAAAAAAGGTTAGATAAAATGTTTGGTAAATAATGTTCATAAATGTTCGATCATTTTTAGGTGAATTTGAATAAAGACCAAATTAAATAGTCAATCAATCTTGACATTGGATGTTAAAGCTATAAAAAATACGTGACTTTGGCTAAGATAAGATAAGATAAGATAATCAGACAATAAATTGCACAATAAAATGTTTTTATGACAATTTATTATATAACTACGGTTGCTTAGGTAATTAAAATATACATCGTATCATAAAGAATTTATAAGGTATTTATAAATTTTATAATACATATAATGTGATATATAAAAATCTTTTAATGTGCGTCTTAAAAGAAAATATTGTCCATTGAAAATACATATATACAAAATGCATTAAATATGCACTGTTTAACAGCCACATTTTGTACAAAACAGCAACAAAAATGATTAAGTTTGTATTCACTACCCAACATTTTATATTTGTTAATTATTATAGCTACTAAGCCTTTATTTGCGACAAAGGAAATGTAAATAAGCCTCACAGCTTCACATTTTCAAGTGCCAATAAATCACCTAAAAACCTGAATAAAAAATCGGGCATTATATTGCAGTCAAACAAAGCATTTGGATGTTGATTTTATAATCGTTGGCTGTAATGGGCCAATAACTGACACATGCATGCAATATAATACAGGTCCGCAGAGCTTTGCAGTAAGCGGCTTAAGTGCTCTCACTTCAAATTGCAATTTAGTGCAGAAAATGGATTCGCAATGGCACTTGTGTCTAAGCCAGATCACAGAGACAGCCGATGGCTTAAAGAGAAACTAATTTAAAGTGTGATTTTAAGCCAGCAAAGGGGAGTGTAGTTCAGAAGTTTTGATGGAAAACTTTTAAGGTAAAGCCAAAATACCAATGGAGCGTGGCCGCAATTTAAATTCCCTTCATTCCACATGACATCGTTTAATTTAGTTTCGAATGACTGGCAATTCAAATCCGAAGTAAACACTAGCCGAGTGCCTTAAGTTTGCTTAAATTTTTACGGCTTCAACACTTACCAGGTGTTCAGCTTTGCTTGGCAGTGAAATTCCTCCTGGAAGATGAAATACTTTGCAGCTGGCCAGGAAACCCTGCAGTGGGAAATCAAATTGCACTTGGCTGTTTCTGGTCCTGCTTTCATTTTCCTTTCAGCAGACTTTCAATGCAGACGAGTCCTCAAGCTTTTAGCATTTTTTTCTTTTGATTGATTGCAGTTGGTAAATAGTCCTAGTGGAGGAATTGAAATAATCGTTCGCCTACCTCGCCCGATTTACCCCACGCTCAACTAAAAGTATATTAATTTGTTAAATCAAGTAGGCATCTAAGGGCTTTAGCTAACGGAAGCTATTACAAATTAAATTAAACTCGAATTTAATTGCCTTATTGATGGCTTTTAAATATATATGGCAGTGACATTGACCACGAATCTTTCTCATTTTTTAAACAAATTAACAGCATTTTTTGGGGACAGGAAAAGGCCAATAAACAAGTGACGTCGTTGTGTATATATACCTTTATATATGTGCCAAGTTCACACCTTCTGACCAGTCTGACTTTGCTCTTAAATAAATGAAGTGATTCATAAAGTGCTTTCTATCTTTATTACCCTTATTTGCAGATAAACAGTTTGTAGATATTATCTTGGCAAATGTAATAATTCATTAACCGACTTTTACGACTCATTTTTCTGTACTTTACAGTAAAAAGAGTTACTTAATAATTGTATAAAAAAGAAATACTTTGACAGACTCTATGGAGGCAAAAAACTACAGCTTATCTTGTCTCGTATATGTTATTTGTTAGTTCACGCCATTTTTAAAGATTTGCTAGAAGCTATTAATTTGGATGATTCATTTAGTAGCTACCTGGGTTTCATTCATACTTTACGGAGCTCAGTAATAACTTAAATTTGACGAGTGCATGTCTGTACAATTTATTATACTTTTTTCCTTTTAAAAAATATAGATATTTCTTCATTAGGTCACAAGCCAAAACTGAACTAGATTCGCAGAAAAGTGACACATTTTCCACTTCTCAAAATTGAACACACATTTTCACTTGGTGTTTATCAGATTCTTATTTTATTTGTATTTTTTTAAGAATTTAAATACAGTTATAAGTTTTAACAGATAGCTATACATAATGGCAAGTAAAATAAATATTAATAAATTGGTTCAGGACCATTTGTTCGTTGGAAACATGGGATTTGGCGGAACTACTGTTGCGATCTGCTCGTGAAGTTAGTGGACGAGGTGGTCATCGACTGGAGCTCTGTGGTGCGCTTTTGAACATCCATCTTCATTCTTGTGGGACAGATCAGACCCACCCAAGCTCGACGGTTTGCCGCGTCCAAGAGGACAAAGTAGACGAACATCACGAATCCCTGCATGGTGGCCGTGATGCAGAATAAATACGAAAAGGCCACGCCAGCCTGCATAAAGGCAAAGATGCCGAAGATCCAGGTCAGTCCCAGCAGGAAGAATAGCAGGATGGAGAGACGGATCTGCTTGACCACCATCTTGCGCTCGGATTTGTGGATGCTCTGGTTCAGGGAGTGCGAGATGCTGTAGAACACGTACACGAAGATGATCAGATTGGCGACCGTGATGAGAGTCACGGGCAGGACCACTCCGAAGGTGAGGCCGTACCCCGAGGGATAGCAGATCCCCGTGTCCGTGGAGAGCTGGGCAGCGGAGGGCAGGTAGGAATCCGGATCTATTAGGGCCACTAGCAGGGTGGGTACCAGGGGCAACGACCAGGCCACAATTGCCGCCTTCAGGATGTAGTGACTGGGCCTCTCGATCCCTATTACGGTCACGTAGCGCTGGAACTGTAGGAAGGCAATGATCAGCATCCAGCTGAAGAGGACCAGGATGGAGTACTGCATAGCTGCGCCCAGAGCTACACAGCGATTGGTGTCTCCACTGACCACCAGCTGTTCCGATATATCATCCGTGTTGACGAACACGAAGAGCACCATCTGCAGACACATGGCCAAGCACAGGTGCAGGAGCACCTTGGTGGAGGCCTGACTGCGCCAGCTCTTGAAGAGTGCGGCCGTGAGAAAGATGCCGAGGATTCCCAGCAGCGACATGCTGCAGCCCACGATCGAGATGATGTCCAGAACGCGCTCGTTTAGCGGCGTAATCAGGATCTCCTCTCCTAGGTCGTTGGTCCGATAGCTGCCGCCCACCAGAAAAGCGAACTGGGTGAGGTGTTGGGTGTGACACTCGATGATGGTATCCCTCAGCAGGTTGGAGCTGCTGCCGGTGGTCACTCCCTCACTGCTCCAGGTCTCATAGTTCCAGAAACCACATCCAGTGCCTAGATTAATGGACCTCGCATCTGGATCGCGAAGGTTCTCGTTGCGAAGCAGAAAGGGTAAGGGCAAAGGAAGGGTTTTGTCTGCGGGAAAAAAGGAAATATTAGTCATAATATCTTTAGACTTTAGTCAATGCACTCACCCTGAAGTTCCGGTATCGAAATGGAGATAACTTTGCTGCGAGGCCTGCGACTGCGATCCTGAGAGGTTTCCACAAAGAGAGCATCGTGGGCGTAGACCTTAAAGATTAGGTAGGTAACTCCCCTGGCTGCCACCACCCGCCAGAGATTCTCGGGAAGGTAGGCCGCCGTCTCTAGATGGGTCTCTCCCTTTATTTTATTCAAGTCATCGGTGGAACGTAGAAAACGATACCAGAATCCGCTCGGCGAAGACCTCCTTCCCTCAGCTTCGGCGGAGTAAATGGCTATGCCAGTAATACCATCGCATTGGGGATTGGCGAAGAATACACTCAGATTGCCGGTTATCAATACTTGGACTCCGATGTCGGAGAAGTTGTAGGTTTCCACTCCGGTGGTGGCTGTTGTAGTGGCGTCGCTGGTTGGATTGGGCACCACCTTTCCACATCTCTCGGTGGGAACCAATTGCCCGGGCAGCGCATCCATGTAGCTCTCGAACTGGCTCAGTAGGGAGTTTGTGGCATTCAGCTGGGCGGATAGGCGCAACACCTGGGTGTCACTGGACATGATCTCCTTGCAGACACTGACCAAGTCCACACTGACGGATGCATCCTTCTCCTGCTGCATTAAGGTACCGAACATCTGGCCAGTTACGTGGATATCGGCGGGCAGCAGAGTCCTCTCCCGCTGACGGAACATTGTCCTCATCATCCCGGTCATTTCGCGACGTCCCTGGGTGTCGTTGGTTCGTCTCCTGCCCTCCAGTACGTCGTCGTGCAAGCTGTTCAGGTCCCCGCTGATCGTGTGCTCCCTAAAGCGCCGGAGACAGACCACCGGTGGTTGCTGCTCCATGGACTCCCATTGCGCTCGGGAATTGATCGATATACACAACCTGGTCACGGGCATTCCGTTTCTTAGGAGACAGACGTCGTGCAGAGTGGCTCGCTCACCTACTCTGGCCCTCTTCCACTTGTTCAGGTGAGGGGTTTGGTCGTGGTTGCGCGTGATGTAATCGTGTTGAAACTCCTCAGGTTCGCAGAACATGGAGTCGCAGTAGACTAGGTTGGTTTCCTTTTTCTGACCTGGATATCGCACTTCTAGTCCGGCACAGTGATCGTAGGTGCCATCTTTCGAGCACATTTGCCTCTCTGTGGGGCAATTGGAAAAGAGGGTTTCCGATGTCGATTCCCCAGAGTCACGGGCCTCCAACTCTGAGGTCAGTGTCGAGGCCGCCACAAAAAGCACCAAGAACCAAGCGAAATCCATGGCGAATGACTCAGTAGCGACAGCTGTGTGCAGTTCTCCGACACTCCATAAATAAACCCTTACGGAAAGTACTAGTACCCGATCGTATGTAGTTCCCACGTCCGACTCTCTCGGAATATCGCGCCTCACTGAACTATTCGATATTCGCAGACCCCAAAAGGTGTGTGTTATCAGTTTTCGGCACGATCGCTAATCGAAGTTTCGTATAAGAAGCATTGCCGGGAACATTATGTATTTGTTCGGATAACGCAGACATAGAAAAAAAAACAATGTAAGCTTCGCGACGTTTGATAAAATTTACAGTGTCATTAACACGCACCCGGCAATTGAGGAAAAAAATAATCTGAAAGCCCCCTTTTCAGGCAACAAAATAATGCTAATCTTGTGACGTCGCCGTTGGTATTTCGACTTTATTTGCTCAAACCGCAATTTCACGCCTTCTTTACCCAAAATACTCGTGCTGAGTCATTAGCTACGTGCTTCAGTACTGAGATAAGAAGTTAATACCTAGAAAGAACTAATGACAAACGATGTCAGCTACTTATCATTCTAACATTACATGAAGTCTGCTGGCTCAGACAACTTTGTTATCACCGGGTTGGGTCTGGAACTCGTATCGCAATCCCCAACCCTAACAACTATAAACGTAAACCCAAGGAAATATCATTAAAACCACTACGGGAAACCCAATTTTATTATTTAAATAATTTATGGTAAACAAGTGTAACGGGCGGTTTATTAACAGCAGCTGTTAGCGTGCTGCTATAAGCACGAAACTGTTGGGTACTCGATAGTCCGTCGCAATCGATACCACCAAGTGCCGTTATCATCACTAGAGAAGTCTCAGCGAAATCAAAAAGGACGCAGCATTTTAGTTTTAGCTTTAAAAAACACATTTTACCTGAAAAATACACTGAGAAATCCATCCCTTCACACAAGTACAGTACAAATACAGAGTTTAAATCTATTTATATTTGAAAATATTAAAATACATACAAAATAGAAATAATTGGTGCCTGATCTCAACAAAGGGGGCTTTAATTTCTCAATCGTGAGCCCTAGCACTTTCACGTACTGCTGGTACTGCAGGAAGGCAATTATTAGCATCCAGCTGCTGTCAGGTTGCTATCGGAGCGAATATTCCCGATGGAAGACCACTGTCTTGCTGTGAAATGCCTCACAGATATTGTTTTAAATGTTAAAATAATATATTGTAGTGAATGCCTTTCTTAAAATCTCCACTAATAATTCCAATAGTATTAAATTTCCTCTTAGCCAACGAAACCTCTTAACTAAATTTTATAAATATCAAAAATCACTTTAATTTATCAGAACTTCCTGTTATTTTAGAAAATCGGAAATAAATCCCATGTTTATTTATTTCACGTTTGGAGCGTTTAGCTCCACACACCTCATTAGCATATCATGTAAATATTTGTTCATACAATCCCTGAGGCCAATGTAAAACCAGAACTTACTAATTGGAATGTCTAGCTATGTGACATATTAATTTAAATCGCGCCGCCGCAAGGTGACCGATTTCTGACGCTGGTTTAATGAACTCATTTATCACAATATGTGGGCAGAGTCACTTTGGATTTAATTCTAAATTTCATCACGGTTTAAAAACATAAAAAAAAATAAATACAGAAGAATTTTACTTAGGAAAATGCTCAGAATAATTAACTAACCTCTTATCCTATGCTATGTTTATTATGCTATGCCTTAAAGACCCTCTAGTTGAACTCAATTTCAACGATAATGCCATTGCCTCCCTTCCAATAAATTATAAATTTAAACATATTTTAATTCGCAGAGCGCCCTGTCCTTGGGTGCTTAAATTTAGATTATCATTTGGACAGGTTTAGCGCTTTCACAGACACAGCCTCCGGCGACGATAACTGGGCCTAATCCACCTGTGCCGCGCACACTCCATTGTGAACCAGTTTCTGGGCCAAAATGTAATTTTTACAACCAACTTCCACAGCACGTAGTCGAAGGGCTGCGTGGGCCTGGCTTATATCTTTGCGGAAATCGCCGGCTTGTTGACACGTTTTCAATTATCAGTCAAATGTCGCTGACGAATTCAAATACTAAGCCCACTCGCTCTCGGCCGGACCAATCCACTTCCCCCGGCAGCAGAAATTGATTGGCCTGCATGCGTTCAATCAAATGTGTCACATCTTGACGTGCTCGCTCTTCCCTTATTGCCACGAGGCTATTGGGATATGACAAACGTGCAGCTGCCAAAATGGATGAATATTGCACTTCAACAAAATGCTTACTAAGTCTAAATTTAATTTATAAAACTAAATTTAATTATAAGAAGAACGATGTGAAAAAAGTGGGAAAATACTAGGAAATAGTATTAATAATATATTTATAGCGATTTTAATAATTTATTTTAAAGATATATGGCTTTTATTTAATCAAAATACCCACAAGTTTTAGTAAATAATAAAAAAATCTCCAAAGCTAAGCTTAAAATATTTAAAAGACATTTTATATGATATATTTAATATAAATTTCTCAGTGTCTTCAAGCGTTCCAAAGGGAATACTTCAGCACTCATGGTCACAAAAATGCTTTCAATCAACAAAAGTTCTTTCAGTATGGGTGCCAACATTTTTATTGAGTTGCCTCTTTCCTGTGAGTACCAGACCTTCAAAGAAACACTTTTCCGTGCACAAATCAAGCAACATTGAATGTATTTAATAAACGATATTTAAAACATGCTCATTAAATATAAAAAACTTATTTTTCCAAGTGTTACCGACCATGATATTTGGATTGTGCCATTCCCTATTTATGCCCCACAAAAAATCCAATTAGTGGCTACGCCGACAAAAGCATTACGAACTCTGGGAGCTGGAAGTCGGGAGCTTGGAACTTGGAGTCAAGCCAGTAAACTTCCTCCGGGGGCAACAAGTGACTGGCTCGGTTTCGCCATTTCGCCTTGGCCAAGTTAAGTCAAACGGCGGGGCCTGCAGCCAGGAAATCATTCAACAAAAGTGAGAGCTCTGCGGTCGTGTGACCGCCCAACGATGGCAATAAATTTTCCAGGGCCAAGCACTGCATCAGTCGAGTTGCACTTGCTGGTTTTTTTTTTTGTGTTGTTCTGCCGGTGGACAAGGTTACGGGTCAGGGGGCAAATGTGATTAGGATGGGTGTTTCAGGTTCTCAGAACTCAAATTGAGCCGGCAGCCAATGAGCCGTGCCGACATTAACGCACTTTTAACGACTCTCCAAAGAAGGCACGCACGCACCGTTAATATTGAGCACACATTATGTGCGTTCAATAAAAATCGTAAAGCTTGGCTTTAGCTTTTAAGTAGAAATGGGGGAGGGCCAAGGGAAGTCTGAGATTCATTTATCGGGAATGTGAGTCAAGTCGTGTCACGATAAAATAAAGGAATATCATAATGGTGTTATGATACTGTATTAAAAACTTCATTAATTAGAGTTTTCATTAAAGGCTT
>JAEIIF010024412.1:0-12837 GCA_018874455.1 Drosophila trapezifrons | reverse complement strand
AAATCGTCTTCAGCTTCGTCTTCGTCTTCGGCTTTAGCGCGCACTCTGTACGCACCCTTAATCTCTTGAAATTGTTTCCGGTTTATCGACTAAGTTTATTTATCGATTGTCTTCAAACGGTCACTGCTGGGAAATAACTAAGCCAATCGATTCTTATTAAAGTTAATGCAACCCTGATCAAAATCGAACCGGAAATAGTATAAACCACAGCCCAAAGTCAAGATATAAAGAAATAAATGGAGAATTAAGTTAGAATTTTGATTATAAGAGCCGACGACAAACCTGAAAGAGCCACCAAATACACATCTTACTGCCAGTTAGGTGGTGGCGCCAAGTAACCCGGACGAAACCCGGGAAGAAACCCAGGATAAAAACCACGATGTAAACCAGGAAGATAACCAACCTGCTGTTGGGGCTGCTGCTGCTGCTGGTTGGCGTTGAAATTGGCATGACCATTGGGTGGAATTGTTGGTGGAGGCCCCCAATTGTTGGGATTGATTTGTGGCATGAAACTGGCTCCCTGATCCGTCCCTGGCAGGATCATTGGGTATGGCTGCTGGCCGTTAACAAAATAACCCATCTGGGGGGCATATGGCATATTCTGGTTGTAGTTGTAGACGGGCGGAGGCAAGCCCATGGGCATCATGCCGGGGAATGGCTCTGCCGGGTTCGAGTTGGAATTCTGCAGCCACTGGTGCTGCTGTTGGTTGTTCTGATTGTTGCCTGGATACTGTTGATACTGATTGTACTGTCCGCAGCTCTGGATATTGTTGTTCTGATACAGGCGAGTCGGCTGCCAGTTTTGGTAGCGCTGATACTGTCCACAGCGTCCTCCTCTTCCCGGGCGGTAGTTGCGATGGCCACGGAAATTGTTAGGATAAAAACGGCGATTGCTGCTAGTAGGCGACGGAACCATCTGGAACGCTTGTGCTTCTGGATATTCCGGCTCAGGCTCTGGCATTTGGAAGCTGTGATATGTATGCTCCTGGATTGGCATCTGGTTATCGGGCATCTCCAAGGCCCTATCGGTCGTCAGCGGTCTTTGCGGCACCGGCACTGGTGGACGGCTCAACTGATCACGAACCTCAGCCGTTGAGGGCGGCGGAAAGAAATCGGGTGTGAGCACTGGCTCCGGCAACTGGTTGTCCCAGCTCCAGATGGTCCTGGGTCCCCAGAAACCATTGGGCTCGCTCGACTCCTCCACGATTTTAAGAATGGACTCGACCAGCGAGTTAGGACTCGAACCGGGGCGGTAAGCCCACTCGGTGATATCTAGAACTCTTGTCACAGGATCCGGCTCCACCGCATTCTGCCGCTCATCTTGCTGCTGGCCTTGACCGCCGCCGCCCATAAAGGCGAGTCTCTGCCTCTTGGCCATCAGAATCTCGTAGCCGATGGGATTCAGCTGGTAGTCACTCCTATTGGGGTTCTTAACGATGGGGTCTTGATCAGATCCTGGAAAATCCGTTTTGAAGGGCTGGCGCCAGTGATAGCAGGCATTACAGTACCACTCGACCGTCAGGGGACCGGGATCCATTTGGATCACAGGGCGCGCAGCTGCTGCTGGTGCTGTTGCTCCTGCCAGCGATGCTGCTCCCTGACTAGTTATCTCTAGCGAGACGGGAACTGCTGGAGTAGATACCTCTGGAGAGGCTGGCGCTGCTGCTACTGGAGCTGCTCCTTCACTAGATATCTCTGTCAATGCAGGAGCTTCGGCTGCGGCACCTTGTTCTTGTTGCTCTTCCCTTGCCTTTAACTGCTTCAAATGCCGATCTTGAGCCTTTTCGATGGCCTGTTGGATTTTCTTGAAGTTTTCACTGCGAATAAAATGACCCAGGGCTAGCTTCGCCGGTTGGCGACCGCGACTCCTCTCCTGTTCCTGATTCTGGCCCTGGGAGTAGGTAGTGCTGTAAAAATAGAGAGCAGCCTGGCTTCCGCTGTTCTTGGAGCTGTCACCACTGATTATTTGGTTTCTATGTGGCGGCATATCCTGAACGGGATCCCAAGTTGTCCCGCGACGATCTGAGGCGGGAAGTAGAGAGAGAGAGTGTGGAAAGAATAAAGAACCATGTGATATATCCCACAATTTTCCTGAAAATTGTAGTTTCAGAGTTAGTTTATACTTTTAGTTTTTGATTATTTATTGTTATTCATTTTTATTTAGTATAATTTTGTTAATCACAGTCTAATAATTAGAAGGAGTTCACCAATCATGAACAGAGTTAGCACAAACTAGCTTAGTTTATAAACTAAAACCAATTCCGGTTAAAGCTATTTTAAAGTAATATTATTAATATTAATAATGGTTTGTTTTTGTGTTATCGCATAACGTTAATAATATTTATTGAGGCCAAGAAAGACGAGTATAAATACCTAGTATAATTACAGGGATGAGAGCTACGAAGGCAACTAGGACGAGGTTGTGACGGAGAGCGATCCGTAAGCGCCAAACACTCGTTTCCACTTCGAATAAATAGTCGAATTCTTTAATTGGCAGACGAGACGAGGACACGAGAATGAGAGAGAGGGATAAGAAAGACTTGGCTTATTTGAAATTAAACACACGAAACGAACGCCATTTTGTTCAAACTCTATACATATACACATACACATATGGATGTGTATGAACTTGACTCCGAATTTCATTTATCCAGCTATTGTAAACACACTTTGTGGAATAATAAATAAACTGTACATTTACCTTTACGCGTCCATACTTTCCGAAAGAAATGAAAAAACACGGCGGAAATTTTTATGCAAAACGAAAAGTTTCAAGTTTTTTTTTTCAGGCCGAAATATTTACGATTTACCAACACTGGAACACATGTAAAAATGGTGGCTGACGAAGAGGAAAAAAAAAAGAAACCGGGAAGAGAAGCACGTGCTACAAGGCCGAAAACGGATGTTTGCCCGAATTTCCTAGAAACCGAAAATAACGCAACCTTGAATTGAGATTTCTTT
Organism: Drosophila trapezifrons; assembly: GCA_018874455.1. Classification (NCBI taxonomy): domain Eukaryota; kingdom Metazoa; phylum Arthropoda; class Insecta; order Diptera; family Drosophilidae; genus Drosophila; species Drosophila trapezifrons. The sequence goes on along the minus strand of JAEIIF010024412.1, from coordinate 9,876 downwards.
TTATGGTAAGAAGTTATCAATATTATCTCTTAATAATATGTGTAGGAGAAATGACGAATCGCACTTGAGACGAGAAATGCAAACAAATAATGTTTGGTGTGGTGCTGGCACTGGATGCGATTAGATTTGTTTTGGCTTACATTTCCATGGTCAGCAAATCGAACTCCCCTAGCAATTTTCGTGGTTTTTTTTTTGCACTTCTTTTTTTTCTTAATTCGCGGTTCGATGTCCAGGGCGTTGCGCGGCTTGTTTATATTCGCGGGTTTTTGTTTACGCCGCCAGATAGGCGAGCCTGACTTGGTGAGACAGCAACTTACCGCTCGATGGGACTGGCGACCTGGTGGTCAGAAGCTTCTCCTCTGCGGCGGCGGCTTCCTGCGAAGAAATGAGAAGGGCAAGGGGCAGGGTGTTAGGAAGGAGGGAATACGGAAAAACGAAGGAAGAGTGCTAGGGAGATTGGAAAATAATTAGTTGCACTTACCTGGCCACAAACTCCGTTTGGCGTCGGATTCTGCTGGGCGACACAAGCTTTCTTTACGCCAGCGTTCTTGTTCTTGTCCTTTTTGCTGGCGTCCACACCCGATTGAGATTTCTTGCGCTTCTTCTGACGCTTGGTAACATGCTTCACGAATGGCATGTTGAGCGGTACCAAAGAAGAAAGAAAAGCCCGTTCGGTTCGCGAGTTGAAAGCCAAGTGAACGAGCGAAGAAGGCGCTCGCGACATCGATAATTGGCAGGAGGTGATGCTTGACTTTTGGTATCGGCGGTAACTTTGATTTTGCGAATTTTCTAGCTTTTAAGCCAGATTTCAGGACAGTGCAAACGATTATAGCCGGGTTAACATCGCTGGAAGGTGCGCAACCGCATCGTTTGGAATGCGGTCAAAGTTGAAAACAAAAAGGGCGCAAAGAAGTATTAGAGATGCAAAAAATTCGATAAGCTATAAAAATGACATTTTTTTAATCATGTGAACTATTCACATTTCGGAAGTCTTTAAATTCAGTTTCAAAGTATTTTTTTAAGTCAAGGACTTTGTTTAAAATGTTTAACCTAAAATTATTGATCGAAATTAGTCAGTTTTTTTTAAACAAACAAAATTTTAAAAGCTTTTATGTGTGATTTGATTAACAGCTCAAAATAAAAGTTCCTTAATTTTATTTATTCTATAGAAACAATTGTAGCTTTTGTAGTTTTGGGCCGCCATTACGATTACATTTTCGTTACAGGTCATCAAGTTGTGATATAATTATATAAATACTTACCTGGGGACTACGAAAGTAAGTATAGAATATGTGAGTCAAATTGGTTTAAAAATATTAAACAACCAAAGAGAATAAAGGACTTGAACAAATTGTGAAGAGACAAAAAGCAAAATAAGAATATTTTCATTTCATTTTTGATGATGAATGTCCAAGTAAGCCACGAGATTTAGGCCCGGCTCATTTCTCATTCCTCATACTCAGTCGTGTATAGCCCCAAAAAGAAGATAGTCGTCCCGGATATATTTTACGATTTCATAGTTTCTCGACAATTTTGAAATTTTTCACTTTTCTAACTTACATTTTTTTTTCTAAATGTATTCTAGTTCCTGTTATCAATATCTGGTGATTTTAACGCGTTAGTGTAGCGGTTTTGGCATTTTTAAGAGAACCACGTACGGTAGCGCGGCGCGCTAATTCCGACGCATTTTGCTAATTTTGAAGAACCAACATCTGAGGAAGCGCCAGATCCTTGTGGAGATTGACACGCTCGTAACATGGCGGAGGAGAATAGCGAGGACGCCGACTACCAGTTGGCCCTGAGCCTGCACAAGCGCCTGAACGGCGAGACCGACGCAAATCGCTCGAAGAAAGATGAGGTGAGTGGTTAAGAGTTATATTCGACAAATGACAATCACTGAGCCCCAAAATGCACAGGACGCCGACTTGCAGTTTGCCCAGAGCCTGCAGGCAGAACTAAATGGCAATGACGGCGACCTGGACCTCAGTTTCCAGTTCGTTTACCCCAATAGCCACCAGCAGCCGTCGCCAAAGGTGAGTGATTCCAGGAATCACGCACGTGCCTGTGTCTATCTCATTCAACACTTTATCCTCCAGGTTAAACCCAAGGGAAACGAGCTGCTCAAATCGGACTTGGCCACATCAGTCAGGCCCATACCCAATGATTACCTTAACCAGACCCAGCACCTGGTGCATCCCGAGTGGGAGCTGGTCGATCCCAGCCCCGATGTTTTCTCAATGTTCCAACGCTTCGACGCAAAGTTCTTTCAAAATCGCCTCGGGGCCGTCGTCCTTGAGTGGAGCAAGCGCATGTATTCCTGCGCTGGAATCTGCTATCAGCGTTCCAATCGATACACCAAAGAGGTAACCATCCGTCTCAGCGAGCCGCTGCTCAAGCTGCGACCGCGCAAGGATCTGGTGGAGACACTGCTGGTGAGTGATCCATTTTGTAATCTACCCGAATGAATGCATCTCCCTCTCCATCCAGCACGAGATGATACACGCCTACTTCTTCACCCTCAACGTGCACGAGGGCAATGGTGGTCATGGTCCGAACTTCAAACAAAAGATGGTTATGATTAATAAGGTGGCGGGCACAAACATCACAGTGTATCACACCTTCCACGACGAGGTAAACGCCTATCGCACGCACATTTGGCGCTGCACTGGCATTTGCCAGAACCACACGCCCTTCCATGGCTTTGTGAAGCGCACCTCGAATCGCGCTCCCGGCCCCAGTGACCAATGGTGGGCGAAGCATCAGCGCGAGTGCGCCGGCACGTTCATGAAAGTCAGTGAGCCGCCCAAGCCGCCGCCCAAGGAAGTGGCCAAGGTCAAAAAGCCATCGAAGAAGGCAGTTGCTCAGCCGGTGGTGACGGATCCCAAGCGCGATATACGCCAATGGTTTAAGAAGCCGACGGCCAAGAAGCCAGTCACCGATGAGGCCGCCTCACAGGGCAATCTACAGGGCAGCGTGCCGCCGAAACCCTTTACAAACCCCAGCGGTATGGCATTCACCATGCCCAGGTCGGGGGGACCGCCAAAGTCTAAGCCCAAGTCCACTAGTGCATCCAACATTATGAGCTTCGGTGATCTCAGCCGCGACAGCAGCTCCGGGGAGGATGAACCGTCCAAGAAACGGAGCCGACCGAATTTTTCAACTTTCAACGATTCCGATCAGGGCTACAGTATGCCCTCTACAGCAGCCTCTGGAGGGATCAAGGACATCCGTGAAATCCGTGAAAGGCGCTTTGGCAAGCAGCAGAAGCCATCTTCTAAGGGAAGCCAGAATACCTCTGAGCCCAGCGGAAGCCGGAATGAGGGTAACTCCAAGAAGCAAAGCGATGCTGGCGACTCCTGGGAGTCCTATGACGATGATGTAATGGTCAGAGATGCTCCCAAAGTTGTGATAGACCTGGTCGCCGACAGCGGTAGCGATGATGAGCAGGAAAAGCATGAAAAGCAGGCTGATTCCAAGAATAATAAGAAGGTTAAGGGCAAGAAACCAAAAGAGGGCTCCGTAAAGCCGAGACTTATCCCGAAGCGTACCAGCGGTCCCTTTACCATGCCCAGGACTGGGGGACCACCGCCAACGCCTAACGGTGAGGAGAACGGATCGCTGGACGGACGTGTCCAAACAGATTCTTACCAAAATTTTGCTCCAAATTACATAGAGTCCATTAACGAGTCTGGAGAAGTCACAGGCATCCATAGTCTCGAGGTGCCCCATGATAGTGACTCTAAGAAGCGGCGTCGCGACTCTAGCGATGCCGAAATCGAACACTGGGAGTCCATCAACGATGACGTAGTTGAGATAAACCTGGCCGACGACTCAGATTCCGATGATGATAAGGAGGGCTTCACGGCGCTGCCGTCCGTACGCTTTCCCATGAGCAGCCAGGAGCGCTCGGAGAAAATAAAGCGTGAGGTGATGGAGGACGAGTCAAATGTCTTCGAGGAAGACGAGATCATCTTCATCGATGGCGAGTATAACGACGATGAGGCCGCATCGACAGACTCCATCAGTCTGGCGAACAACCCTGAGGATATGGCAGGTGTAAAAACTCTGCTGACCGAGTTCCGTCTCCAGAACGACGTTACGCCCAGTTGCTCCAGCCGCTCCAATGATGTGGAGAACGACATTGTGTCCTGTCCGATTTGCTTCGATAAGCTAAAGCGTAGCGAGCTGTCCAATCACTTGGACGGATGCAGCATCACGGTGCGCGTAGCACCGCCCTCCTTTAAGCGCAATGGAGCGAAGAACAAGTCTGAGAAGACCGCCACGCAGGGCCGCAAACGTAAGGAGTCGTCCAAGCAAACGCTGCTTAAATTCGGCTACACCAACGAGGAGGTCGCCGCCCTCGACCTGAGCTCCTCCAGTGACTCCTCGATGCCGGCCAGCGAGGATGAGCTAACTCCTCGCCAGCGCCGTCAGCGCAGTCTATTCAAGCCGACCGTTGGCTGCCCGAAATGCGGTCAGGAACTGATGGGCCACCAGCTGGAGGCTCACCGCAGCCTCTGCCCCAGCAAGAGGCGCCAGTGATTCCACACAAGCAGACCTCACTCTTATCATTAGCCACAATCTTCAACGCATTTCCCCCGGTTGACACAAATAACTAGAAACTAAGTGTTTTTCTTCGCAGTTTACTTTAAAACTAATAAAAAATGTTACAAAATGCGGCCAAAGTAGTAGAGGTTCCGTTTGTGCGAGTAGCGGGTGGCCAGCGCCGGCCAGTGGACCACAAAGAGATCCGCCAGCGGCAGCAGCAGGCGTCCGCTTAACGACAGACTTTCCACCCGGCAGAAGCTCTCGACGAACACGATCCGGGAGCGGGCGGGCAGGCGTCCGAGCAGGCGCCACAGATACGCTGCATAGCCGAAGGGCACACAGGTGCCGGGACCGTTGCACAGGATCAGCTGTGGTTGATCCCGCCACACCAAGTAGCAGCTCCAGAGGAGCGCCCACAGCGTTGTGAAGACGCTGCTAAGCCAGGACTGTCCAACGCTGCGGCTACGCGGCACCTTTACGAATTCCGAGCGAGCTGCTAGCGGTGCTGGTAGGGCCTCTCTTAGCTGGCGCTCGGACGTGGAATCGCTGCTGGCCAGGATGAAGCGTATGGGCTGGTACTTTCGCGCCTGCTTGGCGTCGTCCTGCTGCAGCAACGCCTGGGTTAGCCGGCACATCTCGGCCGTATGGCCACCGGAGCCCAGGACCACGTAGGTCGGATACTCGGCAGATTTGGTGGTCATAATCCTGGCCAGAAGCAAAATTTCAAAGCAATACCAGAGCTTTGATTATGTTTATTGATAGGAAAGGGTCACACTAGTAGGCCTGCATACATGAAAAGGCGCTGGCCACACTGTGGAACAAACTTTAAAATTGGGCGGCTTTTTGAATTTATTTTATAATAAATATGTAAAAACCTTAACTAGAAAAACAAAAAACATACAATGTAGAAAATAATCTCTCCCTTTTATTTAGTTATTAGTCTCAAGATTACAGTTATGTACATAAATTATAAATTGTAAGCCAACAAAACTTCCTTGAGTGTTGCAGCAGTCAGCTCAGTGTCAACGGCCGGCAGGATTGCCTTGGGGTCGCAGCAGTCAGATTAGCATCGTCCACTCCAGCTGATTACGACGTTACCCGGACAACCGACAAAAGTACAACAGACGAAACGAAGAAGTTAAGCTTCTGGAAGCCACATTTTTGCAACTAAATCGAATTGGGATTAGACTTAGTTAATATATAGCAGGGGTGCACAGAGGAAGTCCACTTGCTATAGATACCTATATCCATTTCCTCGAGCATGCCGTACTCTGTGACGCCGCACCGGGCCAATCTGGTGCTCCAGATGCTCCTTCAGGCCAACTCCTATGTGTCCGTGGTGTGGGCCATGAGCTACTTGATTCACCTGCTCATTCGGGTGAGTTTCTCTTGGGCCCTCATCCTCGAATGTCCAAATCAAAGCCTTTTCTCAGTTCAAGATATTGTGGAATTTGGAGGGCCTGTCTCTGATGGTGGCCTACGTCCTGGCCGTGACTGCCGAGGCCCTGCGCCTGTATGCCGGCTACTCGGTGAACCTGTGCTCCGGAGCCACCGCCATGTGGCTGCTGCTCACAGTAACGCCCTGCCTCCTGCTGCCAGCCATGGTCTACCTGCGTCTGTCGATCGCCAAGCGAAGTCTGTGGCTGCGCATCATCACAAATGGAGTGTTTGCCCTAATGGTCCTGGAGGTAATCGTGTCTGTGGTCCACTTTGTGATCTGCAAGCCCGGCCAGAAGAAGAGCGAGCTGCAGCTGCAGCTGGAGCAGGAGCAGGAGCAGGAGCAAGAGGACGAGCAGGAGGAGGATGAGGAGGAGGAGGATGATGAGGAGGTGGAGGAAGATGAGCTGACGGAGGACCAGCCGGCGTCCGCGGGGGAATCGCTCACCTCGAGCGAGCCCAAGCGACGAGTGCGACGCTCGCCAGAATCCAAGTGAAGACAGGCGGCGTGTAGAGTAAGGCTTGTGAGGTTTATTTGGACACTGGCATAAATAATAAAGTAGGATAAGCTATTTAAGCTAAGCTAGGCTAAGGCGCTGCACCATCTCCCCCTCCATCGCGATCACACCTTCTTGGCATCGTCCAGATTGTGAGCCTTCAGCAGCGCATCGATGGCATCCAGATGGGCGCGCATTGTTGGCAGAAAGCTGGTCATCACCTCGATATTCTCCGCCTGAGCGGTTCCCTGTCCCAGCAACTGGCTTCGTGTCGGTACCCAGCTGTAGATGATCTGCAAGAGCATAAATATAAGTCATATAAGTCACCAGAAGGCAGCCAAAGGCAATTGCGACCAACCACACACCCACCTTAATTGTGCTCTGGACAATGAATCCGTGGTAGGGCTTCAGCGTACGTTCGTAGGCATCCTGCAGATGCTGCTTCAACGCCTCCTTGGCCCCCGCATCATTGTAGATGTTCTCGAAGAAGGTGCAAATGAGCTGGAGGCCGCGCTTCAGCCAGAGCAGTGCGTTGGCCGCAAAATCGTCCACATTCACATTCAGCACAATCAGATCCTCCAGATACTGGTACTTCAACACATCCGACCCGTAGGCTTTCGTTAGTTTCTAAACCGGAATGGACAAGGATAATGGATACTTTAAAAAGATTGATTAGGACTTTAATGCGCACAAAGCACAAGTGAATACAGATTATAGCAACTAAAAATGAAAAAGACTCGTCTCACAGAAGGTAATCTATTTTTGAGATCTATTTTAAGTGATCCCAGATTATAGTAGGAGCAGCCCCGAAAGGAGGAGGTCACATCTCATTGCTTTGACCTGACAAATGAGACAGATAATTTTCTACTTGAAAATTGGCCAAGTCTCTCATGAAAATCGAATTGTAGCTTATGAAATTGAGACTAGATCTCTCTAAGCAACTTATGGAACTAAAAGTATACAAATTAATCACTATTCTTGAAGTACTGGAAGTGCGAAACAATTAAATTAAAACTTAAGAGATGCGTGGGAGACTCCACCTTCTAAAGCAGGGGTGCTCCGAGCGCTGCGGCCGAACAACCCTGTTCTAGAGTAGTATACGAAATATTCACAAATGCCGCTGATTCTGATTGGAATACAAATTGCATGCATTACGGTATAATCACCCAATCGAAAATGTATAATGCCAGTACCGTTTTATGTTTATAAGGTGTAGGCGCTTGGCGATTCCGCTAATATATAAAATAAACACTTTGGGCAAAGAAAATGCATCTTGTTATAGAAATTGAGAAGTCGAAAGCTCGAATTATAAGCCACCATTATTGTTTGAAGTATGAACCTCCAAAACACAAAAGGTTCATGTTTATTGGGGGCTTCAAACACATTTAAACACATTTAAACAGCCAATAGTGCATGCTCCGAATAAAAAAAAAAGTTTCCTATTTATGGAATTTCCAGTTCTAAAAAGTGCAACTGCAAAAAAAAAAAAAGATTTATGGATCTAACAGTTATTTGGACACTAAATAAAATAATTCAAATGTTCCAAGTTATTAAGATAACTCCATATAGGGAAGATACTTTCAAAAGAACAAACTAAACTATAAAAGTTAGATTTTCGGTAAACAGTTAAGGCGAATTTCAAGATCATGAGAGTCTCACTTTCAGAACTAACTCAATAACGATAGCTCGATACTAAATATTACGAGTTCCGCATTTTTGGGACAAATATAAAAAAACGAAAGTTCGAATTTGGGAAACAAAGTTTCAAGTAGAATGAGGGATGATGAGAGTGTAGGGAAGCCTGAGACTTAAACGGTAGTTCCTAGGGGGCTCTTACGTTTATGTTTCCGTTCATGTCACTGATCACGGGCGTAAAGAGTTTGCCAAAGCTCTCTGGAAATTAAGACATGGAATATGGAAAATACATAAATATATTAATAATCTTTAAACCTTAAAATATGCGAGTGTTTATCTATTGGTTATCACCTATGACAGTCACTATCTCCTTGGCGGCGGCGAGGAAGGCCTGTGTCTCCAGCTTATCGCTGGTGCTTGCCGGAAATCCCTTCAGCGCCTTGAACTGAATGCGCGCGGCGGCGGCGGATACCTCGGTGGCTGCCATTATGGTGCTTGTGTGTTTGTGCGCTCCGCTCCGGCTGCGTTCCAACTGAAGACTGGCTGACCTGCGTGCGAATCGGAGCGAAGGTGCGAAAAAATTGGGTGAATCAATGCGGGCCACTAGTTTTCAAGCATCGAATCCGTGGTCGGTGCTCAGTGTGTTTATCTTATCTATCGCAGCATTGTATTTGTTGTTCTATCAGTGCCGTATTTCAATTTTCACTATCGAACCCCGTTCGCTGCCGCAGCTCTGCTGCTGCGCTGTCTTTGCTTCGATAATGGAGAGTGAAAAAATACAACTCGTACGCTCTCAAGACGGCGACAGTGGGGACAAAGGGGAGGTGCAAGAGGTACGGGAAGAGGCACCTTAACCCCAATAAGCTGCTGTCTTAGCTCGGAGAGCGAGAGAGAATCAGAGGCGAGAGAACGCGCTCAGCTGACGATCGTCGATCGATTGGCAGAAAAACCAGCTTGAAGGCAGTGGCGCACGCAGGATGTAAGCAAAGGGTTGGCTGGAACTCGTATGTGTCCCCTTGCATACGTCCCTGTTTTGGAGCGTCTATGTACGTGTCCAAGTGCGTGTGTCGTTTAAGGTTGTGTTTGTGTTGTGGTTCAGGTTGATTTGATGGTGTGCCCCTTGCAGAGCGATGTTATAACAGTTTGGGAGCCTCAGCAGCACCCTAGTCAAGGTCAAGAAGTACAGTGGTTACAGTTTAAAATATTTAATCATTTTAAAATGAATTTAAATATTAGTCACTAGTGCTTTAAAGTAAAACAAACCAAACAAACAAATGGCGACTTTGTGGCTAACATCTTATCAGGTGATTCGGAATTTCCATGATTAATGGCCAGCTGATTATTTTGGCCACGTTATCAGCTCTCTTGCAGATTCATTCGATTTATGACCAGAGAGGCCTTTATCGGCTTCACTGTAAAGTTCGCACAGTGTTTGGGGACAAACTAACCGATAAACGTCACCAAGAACTGTTGGTAATAAATGCATGACTCACCCAATTATAGGCAGGTGTAATCAGGTAATTTATGAGGGAGGGAGGCAAATATTTACTTAATTATGGTAATTGTTAACTGATGGCCTTTCCTTTGAACAAAGAACAAAAAAACAAACGCGGAAACCGATCGAGCAAGTTACGATGTTGATTAGGCCTTAAATATCTTGGAAAACTGCTTTTGAAATATTATTCTTATTTGTGAGAACAACTTACGGTTTCCAACGACTGCAAGAGACACTGACTTTAGGTGTTGCTTTGCCCAAGAA
>JAEIIF010024408.1:0-16265 GCA_018874455.1 Drosophila trapezifrons | reverse complement strand
TGTTAAGCCCTCCAATTTTGCCCCATTTACATGTTAACCTAACATTTGACTCCGAATTTGAACAAAGCGCCGCCAATTGTGGAAAGTATGTGTCTTGCTAAGACAATAGAATCGACCGAGAGATGGAGTAACGGGTGCAGACCAGGACTAAACGCCTCCTAGTGGAATATCTCCAAACTGAGATTCCAGATGTTTTAAGCCGATTGGAAACCGCCAATTTTACAGGAAAATAGCCATTTTTGAAGTGAGGTGGATTTTTTAGGTAATCTCGACTGCTTGAGATTTTTTAGGGGAAAGCTAAATCTTTATCTGGTAACACTGCCTCGCGTAATCACGACGGCAGCAACAAAAAGCAAACCACACAGTAATTTCTACTAAATTTAAGCAAATCGAGCACCTAAAATGCCCGAAAAATCGGAGTAGCCCAGCGCGGAGAGTGGAAGTGCGTGCGCGACAGTGCAACAAGTGGAAAACGAGCGAGAGAGAAAGCAGAAGGCAGCGATTTGTCAACAACAAAAAAGAAGAAAAAGAAAAAACGGAGGAAAAAGAAGAAAAAAATAAGTGCCGTGTGTTGGAAACGCGAAAAAGGCGAGAACAAAGAGCCAAAACGGTGGAAATTGTGTTGGGAAACGCTGGCCCGAAAGGTAAATGGGAAAATCCCTGGTGAAAATTCAACGTTTGCAGCTGGAATTTGCGTATTTCCCAGCCCAAAAGAAAATGCAATTCCCCTCAGCAATGTGCGTGTGTGTGTGTGTGCTCGAGTATCTAAGCTGTGTGTATGTATTTCCAATTGTGTCTGTGGAAACCGAGGAAAACTGCACGGAAAAACGCACTGCAGCAGCAGCAGGCAACGCAAAAAAGCAATCAAAAATGTGCGGAAAAGTGCCTGAAAACGAAATGCGAAATCGCTGGCACACTCGCACACATGCAACAGGCTGTATTTACATATTTCTCTCACCCTCTCTCTCGCTCTTTCGAGGGGAGTATCTGTGTGCTTGTGTTTGTGTGTGAGTGGGAGAGAGAGAGCGAGCACGAGAGAGAGGCCCCCTGCGTTACTACATAAATCGGATTAAATTCTTCAGCTGCGTTCTGTCTCCCATCTCTGTCTACCAGTGTGTGTGTGTGTGTGTGTATTGGTGGAAAACTATTAATACGAAATACCATTCAATTTAATTCGAGTGTAAATTGAATTTTCCTGCCTTTCCCATTATTCCCTGATTTTCCAGCCACATTTGAGCAAGGTCGTTATTTTCCACTATTTTTCAACTTCAACTAATTGTCGGCATAATTTCAGTGTCGAAAATTCGCACGGAATTGCTCACAAAAAGTAAATAAAAAACAATAATAAAGGGTAAAAACAACAGACGCGACAATTACAGTAACCGCAGCAACAGCAACAATAATTGGGGGAATTAAAAAATAATAAAACGAAAACGAAGCACAGTAAAATCCCAATAAGTGATATTACACTGGATAAAATGTCTGTTATCTAAAATACGACCAACTTAATACATTTTAAAGGATAATTTATCATTATTTGGCATTATTTTAATAAAATCAAGATATTTAAAAACCTTTTTTAGACTCCCAGAAATCATGGTTAATTGAAATAAAATCCTAGTCTTATAAATTCCATATATCCTCTAAAAAAATCAACCAAACTGCTCAGGAAATAGTTATTTAAGGAGCTGCTATGTGCCCCCAAATTTTCCTGATCACCTCCGGGGCAGTGTTTACTGTATCTTATGACAATATCTGTGGTGTGTTGATGCAACCGTGGGCAGCTGCTGCCAGCGATTTACATATGAATAAAAGCACCAGACACCGCAACCGGCAATATGAAGGAAAATCCATGCGAGCAGCAAAGTAAATGTAAATGCGAGAGATGCAAAATGTGGCACAAGTAACTGCAAAACAATCCCCCTCCCAGGCCCCCGTCGCAGCTCTTTGTAATTAGCGGCATCGCCGCCACTGCGCTTCAATGTCAGTGCGACAATAATTTCTCAGGCGGCGCTATTTATGCTGGCAATGGCATGCCGACCAGGAAAGACGAACGAACCCCTTCTCCTTTTTCACAACTTTTTCTCAGCCAAAATTTAAATACATACTTGCAATTGGGGTTATGATACTATCTTTTGGCATATAAAAGATAGTACATTGTAATAGGTTGACTGCATATTAAAGAGATAGTGTTTTTTTTGAGGCCTAGCTTTATTTTATCTGTCAATGTAACCTATAATAATTATTTTTGTTCCAATTATTATTTTCATAAAGTTTCCGAATACTTGCTTTAGAAGTTAATTATTTAAAGATCTTATAGGTTTTTTTAAATACTGCATTATTTAATCCCTGTTTTTCCCCAACTGTGACTAGATTTAATTTAAATTTAAAGGCCATATATTAGGGAATAATATATTTTTTCCAAAACCATTGATTACATAGGGGAATTAAAGGTCGAAATATAATATTTAATAATATTTCTTATTTCAATAAGGTTTAGAAAATGTAAAATAAAAACCATGTTGGATTTATAAAAAAAAAGTATTACCCATTCAATGCGAATTTTTGGTTAATATTTCATTTAAAAGTTTAAAAATGCAATAGTATTAACTGTGGTATCAACCTGGCTTTTGCAATTAATGGCCAAAGGTCAAAATGGGAAAAGCTAATCCCAAAAAGCTTGACCAGTCGCAAAAAAAAATATATATACAAAAATAAAACACAAGAAACTCCTCCCCAAATGCGCAAAATGTTGTTGTATCTACTGATTTTTTGCTACTGTTGTTGCCGCTGCAATTGTTGTTGTTTTGTGTGTGTTTTTACGTTTTTCTTTTTATTTTTTTTTTAGCGACAGCAAACAGCGGCGTCATCGTCAGCGACGCTGAAAATTGTTTAAATTCCATTCACATTCCAGCATGCAATTCGTAGTGGATTATGTGAGTGTGTTGTTGTTGCCGTTGTTCCCCTTGTAGTTGTTGCTCCCTCTGCCAGCGTCGACGTCGATGGCGGCAGCATGGAACAGGTGAGGCTCCGTTGGCGTTGATCGTGTGCATTCCAAAACACACACATGCAAACATTTTTATACGAAAACTCTGAGAGCAGGGCAATAAATACAATGTTGCTGCCCCTGCTGCTGCTGCTGCTGTTGTTGTTGTTTTTGCTGCTGCTTTTAAAAGTAAATGAACGATAAAACAAGAAAGGAAGGAAGGTTAAAGCAGCGAATAAAGGCGAATATCCGTGATACCCTGCAATGGTTGAGTGATAATACAGTGAAGGCTGGACTCAGTGAACTGATACTGTACTAGATATTAGAAATTTCGTTAATTTAATATGAGAGTTAGATTGGTTGCCAATAAACGAATAAACTGTAAATGATGGCCTTTATTTTAATTGATTTTATACTTTATACACGTTGTTCGTCTGTTCTGTTAGCTTCTTCTTAACCAAGTGAAGTTGGCTTCGCCTCATCGACATCCTTATCATGTTATCGATACTTAGTGATATAACTATCAGTCTATCGAATACACACTAAGGTACATTGTGTAATAACATGTTCACACTTAGTACTAAGTAACATACATATATGTTTACAAAATAAATAAATGTAATACCTAATTGTTATTTGGAAGGTTAATTTAAACCGGAAAACTATAAAATTTTCCTATTGTCTCCCCTAATTTTTGATTAAAATATTTCATAAAATATACTAAATTACACAGTGCTTGCCTTGTCTATATACTTTTAATTTCGACAAAATTTTAAAACCACAAAAGCTTAATGACAACAAAGAAATAATTTGCAAAAACAGCTGTCATAAATGTCTGTTGGTATTGTTTTTAATGGCTTTTTAATATGGTTCATGTGAGAAAATTATACTTTAATTACGGAAGAAGCCTGAGTATATTTTAATTGTGAAAACAATATTTTTGTTCAAGTCTTGTAAACGAATTGTAAAAGAAATGGCTGATTTTTGATGGTAAGGGGGGGAGGGAGGTGGTACTCCACGACACCTCCCCCTTTTACATCACCTCATTGCTGCGCCGCCACTGCTGTTGCTGCTGCTGCTGCAATGCAAGTCGAGCGACTTGAACGACGAAAATGCAATTTAGCTCGTTTTTCTTGCTTGCTTCGATTCTCCTCCGCCACCCCCTTTTGTAGCCTCTCCGCCCACCCCCTTCCATACACATTTTGAAAATACACGCCTGTGTGCAAGTATCTGTATCTGTGTGTGTGTAAGTGCATGAGAAAAAAAAAGGGAAAACGAAACGAAAACACAAGAGAGCACAGCGCGTAGAGTGGAGCAAAAGCAAAGGCAAAGGCAAAAGCAAAAACAACAACAGCAGCAGCAGCCGCCCGCCCCCTTTTTTCCACCTCCTTCAGCAGCCCCCTCTTTTGAAACCCCCTCTCTTTGCTGCGAAATAAGTTGCCGAGGAATGCGCATTTTTGCAATAATAATCAGCAACTAATACTATTTTTATCTTCTGCCCTGACGCGTCGCACACTTTTGTGCCTGCCTCAGTGTGTGTGTGTGTGTGTAGTGTGTGCTTGAGTGTTTGCCCCCTGCAGCGTGTTTCAGCTCACTCACTTGCTCTCCTTCTCCCTCTTGCTTGCCTTGCCATCCGCCCCTTTTATCCCCCACCTCTTAGTGCGATCTGCTCTTCTGTCGATGATCGCTCTCTTTTTCGATCTCTTGGCTCTGCCAATCTATGGTTCTCAATAGAATATATGGGGAATGTTATCGAAAGGGAAAATTCATCAGAGGATTTATTAGGACATGTATCGAAGTAATCGTTAATCGATAGAGGACATATGGAATATGTTATCGAAAGGGAAAATTCATAAGAGGATATATTGGGACATGTATCGAAGTAATCGATAATCGATAGAGGATGTATTAAGATGTATCGAAATAATCGATAATTAATCAAAAAATAAATAAATTTAAAATTTAAGAGTTTAAGATTTATTTAAAATGATTTAATTAGGCTTAAATTAGAGGGACTACAAATTAGAGCTGGAAAAATAAATTAATAAACATTGATAAACGGATTTCCAGTTTTACAAATTTTAAGTGTATGTTATCATTACGTAAACCAGACTAGAAGTACTTTCTTTATAGCGTTTAATCCTGTTTACGTTTCTCTAAATAGTAACTTTTTCAGTTATAATATCAGGTAAAACTTCTGCCAACAAAGTGTAATAATTCTCAGGTAAATAAAGACATCTTGAAGGCGTCAAAGTCAACACAATCTTGCTAGAATAAATAGTTGATGTAAGTTGGCAAAAGTGATTAGAAGTAATTAACCTGATTACCCTTTCCGTAGTGGATTTCTCAGGGACTAACACCAACTGAGTTATTTTTATGGAATTTTATGCCAGGAATTTCACAATCGCTATTTCGGCCCATGTTCAATGCGCAGTATAATTGCCAATAAAATGTCTCAATTAATGCTAAATACGAATTTCTGCCTAAGCGCTGGCGAAAAAAAATAGGAAATAAAAGCCATTTAGATGGCTTTAGATATGAAGCGGAGCGGCTGAGTCTCTTTTATGTGGTGAACGCAATTAAACAATTAAAAATTCCAATAGCGTCGCCGCTTAATAACGCATCAAAATCAAAATATTCCAGGCAGAGTGTGTGTGGGAGGAAAACAAACGCAAAAAAAAAAGAGATATAGATGTATAGAGGCCTGCAAGTAGTTATTTGTACTGTTAATTAGTTATTGGATATGCACACACAGTCGGGGCCATATTTGCGCAAAAATACTTTTCGGTATGCGTGGAATGCGAATATTTCCCAACTTGGCACCAAAACAAATTATTGTAGGAGGCTATATCCCATATATCCCACTACCAGGGCCGATCTCTGTTGACATTCGGATTTGGCGCGTGGGGCTGAGATATTTACCCACCAAGATCTACTATATACGATCTTGTTATCATCCATGTCGTGTACACAACCCATGGCAAAAAATTCACATTCCTTTGCTAGAAGAAAAAAAGAGTAAAGAAATAGAATTAAAGTAAAGAAAACAAAGTTTTGTCAACAAAATAATTAAAACTCATATTTTGCCTGGTGTTCTTATTGTTGTTTTATGCTAGAGAGAATTTACAGGGCAATCAAAACGCTATTTGCAGATCAAGGCACAGCGTCATGTTGAATGTTGACAGATGTCTATATGGTTCATTATCTTTATAGTTATGGGAGAAGCGAGGAATGTCAACTATTTTGTGTGCCAACTTTATGACCAAAAATGGCGAACATTAAATGGAGGGTTAAAGGTCATAATTCTATTTTTTGAAATGCCAAAACTTAGCAGAATGGAAATACTATTATTTTAATTTGTTGTACCTAAGTTATAAATCAATTTGATAGAAATCTAAGCCCCCCAATTTGATTTATAGTTATAGAAGCAACATTTCAAAAGAACTATTAAAGCCCTAATATCCGAATATAATCCCCTTAAGTTAACTGAACTTCCCCATAATTTAAACGGAATTAAAGTCAATACGTACTTAAATAAACAAATAACAAATCACTTGGGTTGTATTACTATCTCAAATAGCTATTCCCATGTGTCTTGTTATGAATCACCACAAAAAATACTTATATCTATATATTTTGCGTATTAACTCAAGTAACAGGTTACAGTATTTCTTAAATATATTTAAGATCTTTATTAAAGGAAATCAATCTAATTTATATAATTTTATTCATAAACTGTGCATATTAGGGCATTTATTTAATTATAATGAGGAACTATAAATACATTTATTTACTAATTTAAAGTGTATATCCTAGAACCTAATTTTATAATAGAGATTTCCTATATGTGCTCTTTTTATAGGGTATCTAAAAACTTCGATCCGTAAAGACCAACTCTATTTCAGTTGCGTTTCCTTCCTCATTTGCACTTGGCACAAATTCGGCGAAATTTCGTATTTGTTTACATATCTATCTACCGATGGCTATTTCGTAGTCAGGTGCGCACGCCACCCCTTTTTTATATGTACACACAGATATATGTATATTTACCGATCCCCTCTCTATAGTGTGAATTTAATAGTTCGTCATAAAAATGGGTTTGTGTTTGGTTCAGGGGGATTTTTTTTTTTACATTTCCCAAGAATTCAAACATGACATAATGTGCGCGAACACGGTGCATAATTTATGGTCTCCCGATCCTTCGATCGGTTGCAACTTGGGCAGTGTGTAGCGTCCGAAAAATCACAGCCAAAAGCCGTGAAAATCATGCGAAAGAAAGCCCGTTCGAGGTGAACTTCCTCTGCAAGTTCAGCTGGTAATTACGAACAATGAGTGTGGATTTTCCGGCAGCACAGCTCTTTAAGCCCCCAGCCTTTCTAGTGACTCACGTCGCCGGCATGTAAATGAGCCGACAGCCCATCAACAGGGGCGAGATAGTGCTGAATTTTTGGCCTTTTGTGACCGAACAAATAGCTGTGTTTTTTAAGGGGGGTCACAGGGGGTTGAAAGAGACTTTAGATACTTAACAAATACGGTTTTCTTCGGTTTTTTTAAAGGTTTGTTAACGCATTTAGCGTAGGCTTGTAATTGAAAATTCATGTTTTTAATATAGTGTAACGTTTTTATTTTAAATTTATTTTTAAAGAATAAAAACGTCTTTTTATATCCTGGAAAAAATTCATTTGATTTATTTTATTGTTATTTAAAAGTTCTGCAGTAAAATATTGAAATTGCTCTTTCTTATACGGGTATGACACTGTATTAAAAACTTGACTTATTAAAGTTTTCATTAAGCAAATCTAAACTATCAAATAACACTATTAAAATGTTCCTTTAATAGGGTTTTTGAAAATACCTACTTTAAGGTCTTTCCTATTGGGTATCAAGTCTAAATAAGGTGTATGTCTCACATTTATTGAAATAAATCGTTTTAACAATATATTTCACATTATAATACCAGATAATTCCCAGTTTTAAATAATTTATCAATCATATGTAGTGGGCACCTCTGACACTGGTGTTTTCTTTATGAATTTTGACCCACAGCCCCTGATGGGTGCGAGTGAGTGAGTCGAAAATTTTAATGGGCATTTTTCTGCGGGTGACTGATGATGAGTTTCGGTCTCTTTTTCGAGGCGACTCTGTGAATCGGAATTGGAAACCTTGTTTTCGCATAGCGTGTGACAATTTTCGTTTGATCAATTTTCTCATCCGTACGTCTTATATATTTTCGTTCTTCTCTTTTTTGTCTATTTTCAGCTACGAGTTGTGGCCGCCATCGATTCGTGTGTAGGATCAATTAAAATTCCGTGAGGCCAGACCAGGCCGGCCGAGAATCAAATCAAATTAAAAATCAACTAATATTTTGATATTCAGATATTCAAATGAAATTCATTCATCGCCTGGGACTTTGTGCGGATCTGGCAACTATTTTCGAATTTGAATTGTGTCTGCGGTCCGAGCAGAATCTGTGATAAAGCAGAAATACAAATAAGAAATACGAAATACAAAAAAAAAAAAATACAAATAAAATGTGAGGAGAAATATTTACATGCGAAATGAATGTTGGGCGAGAGAAGTTTTTTGTTATAAATGCAAATGCGAAATGGAAGAATTCTCCATCCGCGCGAGTGATAAATAATCCGACGACAAACAAAAGCAAAGGCCCACACCGCGAGAAACGGGGGGTGAAGAAGTGCTGAGCAGCAGTGAGCAGCCGTGTCGGGAGCAGTGCAAACACATTTATCTTTATTGAGAGCAACAATATCAAGATCGAGATAATAAAGCATCGTAAACCTTCGCATACCCGAGACTAAGTTCATTATAAAGTCGCAAGTCCCCACAAATATTCACATAAAAAAAAACAACTTAGAGCAGATGCGGTGGAATAATCAAATTAAATAATAATAATATAATACCGGGAATAATAGCATCGCGAAAATAAACAAATTTATTTAAATTAAATCTCTGGCTGCCGATGTGCCCCAGTGTCGTGTTGTGTGTGCTGTGCGTGTGTTGCGAGGGTCAATCGAGCATTTTGTGATATGAGTGCTAAATATCAGAAGAAGCAGAAGCAGCAGCAGAATGCATCCAGCGGGCGAAAAAAGGGGCGGTCGCCCCAATGATAAATACACGGCGGAAGCCCTCGAGAGCATCAAGCAGGACCTAACGCGATTCGAACTACAAAATAACCATAGGAATAATCAGGTGAGCATTGGAAATCATAATACATCAAATATTACGGAGTAGAAATAGATTAAATATAAGAATTCAATTAAAATCACTCAAAGAAATGCTGAAATAATGATTATAAAATAACTTCATTCAGCTAAAAGACTTTTTTTATATACATAAAATTAAACAAACTTAAGACTTTTAAAATTTTCTGAAAGAACTAAATAAGGACAATAATCTTTTCATATTTAAATATTATTATACTTTGACGCCACAGAAACTGAGGTTATTTTTTCTATAAGAATTTTCTGCCCCAAAATATATAATCATTATGCATGCATTGAGGAATTTTCATCGCTGACTCACACAAGATGCTTAACTTAAGCCACAAAACAGGCTTAAAGAATTTCAGAAAACCGTTTAGCCTGGCACTCAACTCATCATAGTTAAGCTTGGTTTAGCCCCGGCTCATTCCATCTCTCAGGTCGTCTTAGCTCTGGCCAGTGGAAGTTATGCCATTAAAAATGCTTATCACAGCGTTTTATAGTCGCTCGACAAATGATGCGACAACAACGAAAAAAAATAACACAAAGCCCGAAGAGACACGACAACTAATAAAAAACTAACAACCAGATAAAATGCAAGCCACAAAAGCGTTATTTAAAGTGTGGGTGACTCTTCGGATTAAACTAAGAAACTGAGGATAAATAGTAACGGTTCATGGTCTTAATATGTTGTTCTTTATGTCTTACTAAAGTTAGGAGTACTTTTCTTGATTTATAAACTAATTTAGGCCTTAATTTTATTGTGTAATATTTTGTACTAATAATTCTTTATAAACTAAATACAATCCTAATCTTATTACCAATTGTTAATCCCTCTATAACGAAGCATTTATGGAAGAAATTTCTATTAAGAAACTGGCACGAGCCACAGAGTTCGAGCAAGGTCAGTCGGTGGGCGGTCGAGTAGATCCGTGGGCGGATCAGCTGTGGTCAATTGTGGCCAACAGGAGTTGGCTATTAGCTTGGCCGGAAAAAAAAGAAAAAGAGAGAGGGAAATCAGCAGCACACGAGCTATATTTAAACGCACTGAGAGACGTACGTTCGTACGTCGAGGATGAGGGGAGTGAAATTAATGAACTGGCAAGCGAAATGCAATTGACCTTCTGCCTTCTGAGTGGGTGGGAGCCAACTGGCAGCCAGACAAAGTGTCCAGCGAAAGAGAGAGAGAGAAAAATATATAAGAGCAGATACAGTGCACGCTCGATATATAAATTAATGTAATACAAATGTAAAATTATTAGGGGTGCTACAGAAATCCATATGTCCCTTAAAAATGTGTGCAATACTATGATATGATCAAAACCATCAAAAACCAAACAAATGTACACTAAATTTGATACCTCAGTCATTTCATTGCATACTTTTAGGCACATTTTAAAGAGATTTCAAATTCCTAGGGATTTGCTTTGATGTTTAATTCTTGTGGAAGGTATATTCTTCAGCATCCTGTGCTCAGTATTCAAAGTGATTAGTTAAGAAATATTATGGATGAATTTTTACATAATATTGCATTGCTAAAGAAAATAAAAGACCTTTTAATAGGTTAAAAACTTATTCTAGTTATACGAGTAGATAGATATTTTATCGAGTAGTCTTTAATTAGAACCGCTTACAGACTAAAACATACAAATTAATGTATTTTAAAAGTTAAATTCTGAATGTTATTTTGAATTATTTAATGAATTTAAGTTAAGTATCTAAAGTCTTCACTGTGTTCTACATTGTATGCGTACACGCGATCGCCCTGGATTTTTCGCATTGACGTCACATACTCAGTGAACTCAACAGATCAGATCGGAATTATATATATAGCCGAAAGCGAAGAGATGAGTGGGATGCCATTGATTTCCATGAAAACCGACAATTACCCCAAAAAAAGAGAGAGGGGCCTTTTGGGGGGAAGAGGAGATGATGACTAATGGTCAAGTTGGTCTTGCTCGATCAGTTAAAGATTTCAGCACCATCTCTGCAATTAGCCAAACAACTTGCAATAATCATTTATTAACTGGTTGCTCGCTCTCCCACCCCCCTAAAAAAAAAATCATAAACCAAAACAACTCCCCTTCTTTTTTCGCCGTCTTTTCTGCGGTAAAAGAGTTGGTGAGACTGCAAGACAGGAATGAAAAAGCATTT
Organism: Drosophila trapezifrons; assembly: GCA_018874455.1. NCBI lineage: Eukaryota > Metazoa > Arthropoda > Insecta > Diptera > Drosophilidae > Drosophila > Drosophila trapezifrons. Next base: position 4,907 of record JAEIIF010024408.1, on the reverse strand, counting down.
GGTGTCTCGGGAAATATTTTATTTATTTTAAAATAACAGAAATAAATATTAAGTAAAGTATACATAGGTATAGATACTTTATCTTTGACTAATAATACAACAAATCCTTTAATTAAATGCTAAACTGACAAAAACAAAATAAAAAGAATCCATTACAATTCTCTATTACATTATCTTTCTATAAAAATCATCGGCCAAGCACTTGATCGTTAAATCTAAGCTCCATCTAAAGCTTAAAGCAAATGACACATTTAAGATACTTCTTTAGTTATTTATATTGTCTTTAAAACTCTAAATATTTGCCATAATTTACCACATCCTGCAACTCCTCTATAGCTGCAACCGTGTCTGATGACTAACCCATTCCGATGACTACTCTTCTGTCAGCATTTTTAAGATACTATTTGAGATTTCAATCGCTCTCAGATGAGTTAAGTTCTGAAACGGGCTTTAAAAAAATGCTAAGGAGCTGCAGAAAGGAGTTTTCAAAGAGAGGGAGAAGGAAGGAGAAGGAGGACATAAAAATTCTTAAATATTATCTGACGGGTCATCAATTTAAAATTTTACGATCTCCACTTGCCAGCTACTGTTTGCTGCGACTGTAAATTATGTATGTTGGGGCACCGGGATTCGGACTCTCGAATCCTCGCGGATCACCAACTGAAATTCCAGGGGCTCGAGGTGGAGATTTCTCTTAATCCAAGCGATGGGCGTGCTCAGGTTTTTGGCCATAAAAAAAATATGCTTGCCGGCAGAGACGGAGACTCCGCGGACTCTTGGCTGGCTAATTGATATGACTCGGCCAGTTTGGACAGGCCAATTTAATGCTGCAATTGCTGCCATTGGCATTGGCTCAGCGGCGGCAGCTCTTGACTGCGATTTTCAGTGGTTGTGGCTTTAACTTTGGCTTTGGCTTTAGCTTTGGTTTTGGCCAACTTTCGCCCGGCTTTTGGCTTCGGCTTTCGGCCTACGCCTGCGCCGCCGGCTGGAGCACAATGGCCCGGCTAATTGGTCATGCTGAGCGCTAAATACCAGAAACCCATAATCTGCTCATATATGGCTCATATGTTTGGACGCGGGGAGTTCCTCCTCCTCCGCCCATATGTGGGCAGTACATGGCAGAGCGACGATAAACGATAGACGATAAATAAATACGGAATTTATGCACGGGCCCGATCAACACTTTCAGCGGACATGTTCACGCCCACGCAAACGTTTTTGAGTCGCTTAAATACCCTGAAAATATGAAGAGGGTATACGGAAACTAATGCCGATCTTGAAATAAAGTTGAATGTATTTTGGGATAATTTTAAATATGTTTTGCAAACCGATCTTGGTTTATTTTCTAATCTAGTTAAACTTCTACTGCATTAATTCCCCTTTTCTTTCTTTAAAATATTTTAAGAAACATTATTTTCATCTAAAGAGCATACACAAAATAGTCTCGAGTAATTGGTAAACCCTTCTTTTTGGCGGCATTTTAGCCAGGTTAGCTAACACGTCTTGAACATTCTGTTGCCCCCTGCTATAAATATCCATATCAATAATGGCCAATGGCGAGTCTTGGGTTGCGGCATAAGTAGTATGCCGGGAAATTAATTAAAATAACAAACGTTGATAATAAATAAAAATCTCAACGTAAAAAAGGCAGCGAATAATCAAGGCGGCGCGACGCCAACGCAGCCAACAGTGAGCCAAATGCCATTACAATAAAAATTAAAATAATCCATAAATAAATTAGTAAACAAAACGAGGCAATGGAGATGGATGGGCCACGGGGGAAGTCCGATCTTTGACAATACCGCCGATTCAGGGTCTGATCCCATCCATATAATCTGTGACTTATTTGGTGCGGTTATGGTCGCGTACACATGTAATCCATTTTTAGATTTGGTGCGAATTTAGATATATTTTTACAAAGTGTGGACACAGTGAGTGCTAAAAATATTTGGCCAGCTGATACAAAAAATATCAGAAATTTGATTTTTGAATTAGTTGCTGAATTCCGACTTGAGAATTTTAGGTGCACGCCCCACAAAAACGTTTACGCGTGTAATGTAGGTGGCTCAGAGAGTGTGTTTTATTTCCCCTTACTCTCATGTGTATTTGGACTTTTTTCTTATATTCAATTGAAAAATCCCCAAACAGATACTAATATCTGATCGCATACCTTTTCACATCACTGTTTCTTGCTGTCTGTAGTCATTTTATGGGGAGACACATTTCATTTCGAGCGAAATGGAATTCCTTGGGGTGCAATTTTCAACTAATTTGCGCGATTTTCGTGCGAAAAATTTGTTGAACCTGTCGGTGGTGGGTCGCTTTCGCTCGATTTTCTTTTTCGTTCTCAGGCAGTGCTTTTAGCTATTTTTCTTAGGAATTTTCACCTAAATATATATGTGTGTGTACATATCATACATATATCAGCAGTAGCAATCGCCGAAAAAAGAATGTTTTGGTATGGCGAGTGTGTGTTGGCTCTAATAATAACAAAATAGCCCCACAAATATAGAACAAACACAAACAAAAGTCGGCGCGCGGCAGAATGTTTGGCGATAGCATCTGTATATATAGTTTGTATGGTCCGATCGGTAGGAGGTATTCTCAGTACCCGGTATTACCTACCACACCAACAGCCGATGGGAATAGCAGTGGGATATCGATGGAGTGATATTAAATAATTTAATTTTTATTCTTTTTAATTGGCATTATATATAATCTAGTTAAATAAAAATAAAGCAAATAAATTGTACAGATCACACAGCAACTTACCAAAGGTAATCTTCTGTGAATCTCTACAGCTTAATAAATAATACCAGTTCTTCCTTAACAGTACTGGTTAAAAATACTTGGATCCTCTTAGCCATTATCCACTGTACTCACATTTTTACACAAATATTTGACCGTTGCCAAGAATTCCGAGTTTTGATGTATTTTGTTGGCGTTTGCCCCATTGCAAATTTCTTAAAATGCCAAAAGAATTTTCTTGCTGCCCCGTTACAGCATCCTATTTGTTTGATGAGGCAACTAATATGGCACAGGTGCGACTATGTCAGGTTGAAGATGGGATCCAATGGTTCGTTATTGTGGTGTGTGTAATCCGAAAATTCCTTTGACCTTGCCTTCGACTTAATCGCTTTACAAATTGCAGCCACCGCAAAGCAAATAGGCTCAAGTGGATTAACGAAAGTGCTTCGGCAATTCTTCTCTACTTGTCCCCTCGCACCTCAAAGTCCCCGGTAAATCCAATTTATTTTATTTGAGAATTTAGCAATGCCAATTTGCGTGGGCGACACTTTTTTCGCGGTCTTGTTGCACTTCCCGATTTAGTGCGCCCATTGGCTTTTGCTAATTTGCCGTAAATTGGCTTTCATGTAAGACGGAGGGAACTCAGAAGCATCCGGGGAAATTGCGGGGCTTTTGGGGTCTTCAAAAAGCGAGACGCACAGTCTGCTGGGGGTCTTTGTCGGGTTTCGCTTGGTTCGCGTCCTTGAATTTAATTTGATGCCCATTAAAATCTCGAGACGCATGATTCGGGAGGGTGAATTATAATATTTTTGTATGGGATGATTCTTAAAAACCATAATATAGGTCATAAAATTGCCATATATACCATTTTTGTATCATTAAAAAAAATTAATATGGAATCTGAAATGGAACAATATATTTTTCTGAAACATTTAAAGACATAATTATGAGAATGTTTATAATGGCAAACATTTTTAGAACCTGTAATATGTTTAGAAAATTATTATATTGAATATGATTAATAACAAAATATTCTTATCAAATTAAATAGATTTTACAATAATCGCATAGTCTTAAAATATGTTTTCAAATAAAATATCTTTGCCCTTTTTATAATTTAATTGTGGGGTTTTTTTTATTGTGCTTTTACCCCGATAGTTTTAGAGGTTCCCATCACGTTGCCATCTCTAATTGAGGTTCCCATCAAGTTGCCATCTCTAATTGACGAGCAGTCAAGGAAACAACGCGAATGAAGATGGAAAGAGAGGAGAGAGAGTGGGGAGTGGGGCAGGCAGAGTCATAAAATCGAGGATCAGTCACAAAAGGGCAAAGACAGATTGGAGCTGGAAGTGGGAGAAAGAGAAGGAGAGGAGGCATCAAAAGAACGCGTAAAACGGGTAGCAGCCGAGGAGAAAAAGAGGAGCAGAACAAGAACAAGGCGACACAAACACACACGCATACCAGCAAACAGAGTGGGAGAATGGGAGAGAGGGAGAGTGAAAGAGCGAGCGAGACGGAGGCAAGGGCAACCTTCGCTGCAAGTGTATTTGTTTGTGTGGGTTATCTGTGTGTTTGGCGCATCTGGCAGCCGGCTCCTCTTCTTCTGCTTCTTCTTGCCCTCCCCCTCCTGTTTTTCCTTCTCTGGTCTCCTCACTGATCTTGCTTCTTTCTCCCTTATTCCTTTGAACAGGCTCGCCCCATCTTGCTCGCTCTCACTGCCTGCGCTTGACTTTTAGGAATTTCACGACGATGGCAAGAATTTTATTTTGTTGCTTTGGCCGCCGCATTTCTTCGGCCTTTTGTTTTAGCCTCTGGTTCGCCTTGTTTCTCTTTGTTTTTATTTTTTTTTGTGTGCGCGTCTTTTGTTTAGTTTTTGATTCAAACACACACATAGACAGATGCAGCGCAATGCAGGAATGTTGACCACAAATGGGCGTAGTTCAGAGGGGGGCCTTTATCATGTACTTAAGGGGTCTGTGGTTTTTTAAGGGAGGATTCCTTTGATTGTGGGTATTGTTAATGATAATGGCTCAGTTTTATGGTTATTCTGATGCAAATGTTAATAATAAGAAACCTATTTAAGCTATATTAATTGTGGTATGACACAGGGCACACGTTTTCATTAATTAGAGGCTTCATTAGAACCTTGAAAGAGACAA